>CCAG010009907.1:0-176809 GCA_001077435.1 Glossina morsitans morsitans
GCCCAACAAACACAAGGCTCTGTGATTTCATTTCACGTCAGTAAACGCATCTCGACTCTAGGAGAAGAAAATATACTTCCTTTCAAAAACGATAAAATTGAATAGGTGAAAAAAAGGTTATACTATCTAATGGACATCTTTAAATCTCTACGAAGGTTTAATCACACAGAAGCCAATAGCCAATAGTATACAGAAGGCATTTTGTGCTGAGCATATAACTAAAAGCATTCAATGGACATGTACCTAACAATGGTACTGAGAAACTGTTATTCGCGGTAATCGAAAAAACTAGACCACTTGCGATTTAGACCTAGTGTCCATAGATATGACACTTGACGGCAAGATAGCACCGGATACAGTTGAAGCTGTATAACGTCGATTTACTTGCATGGATATTAGTGTTCGGTCATTAAATCCAAATTGAGGTTTTCTATCCAGAAGGAGAAGAAATAAGTAACGTGCATCAGAAAAACCTTTACGCTTTTATATTTTATAATATAGGATATTTGCGTGCGATCAAGATGGCACGTACAGTGGATGCGAATATTTGTTACAAACGTTGGGAAAAACTTATTGTTTTCAGAAATTTTGATCTGAAAATTAGCGTGTTCTTGTACAACATTTTTACGGTGGTTATAAAAGGAAGTTAAATTAATTTTCCAAAAAAATGATGCTGTACTAGTATAAAAACAAGCTGTTGGTTCTTTTGTTTAAAAATTAAAAAAATATTTCAAGAAATATCCCAAATTGCTAAATAAACCAAATCCGTAGACATACATAACTTTTCCTTCCAAAGTTACTCAGCAACATTCACAAAATAAAAAAGAGAAAAACTAGATCAGTTGCTACTAATCTCAAGCGAGAAAGCTGCTTTTTATTCTTCTTAAGTATTAAAATGGACATCAATGTGTTGGGACTCGTTTTCCATTCTCATTGAATGAATTGAAAGAATTATGTTTGCCTTTGTTCAATCTCGATTTAAAAACTGGATGGCATTCATTTTCAAAATGATGAACAATTGTTTAGTTTCCTTTATTCTATTTGTCTTTTATTTTAATCCTTTTTCTATCTTGCCGATGTGTTTTTCAGTGTCCATCACTGAAAGTAGCCCAACCAATGCGTAACCCTTTACTCTTTATTACCTATTGGGTGCCATCTTCTTAATTTTTCTTTTCTTTGTTATATTTTTCTATTATTAGGGTGATTTTAAAGTTTTCGTTTCATTTGAAAAAAAAGAGGACGCATTCTTCATCTGAAAAGTAATTTCCTTTTGGGCAGTCATGATATATAGGGATTTATTTATAACACGTTTGTGTTGCATATCGACGGGCAGCCATTCTATCTAGATGCCTGGGAAATGCGCAACAATTCAATGAAAATATGAATGACGAACGCGCGATCATGACGAACAAGATCTATGTTCACCCATATTGAGTAGCTATAGAATTATTTGGCAAGAATTTCACGAAGAATTTATTCACCAAAGACAAAAATATGCAAAAAAACTGATCCGAGCTTTATCATGAAATATATGATGTCTTTTTATCGTATATATATACCTTCCGAACACATTACTTTCAAATAATATTTTTAAAGTAACATACATGTTCATAAAGTTAAAACAAATGACGCAAAAAAACAAAGTCTGTTTTTTTAATAAACTGTCATTTTAAAAACAGTTAAACTAAAAAAGATAGAAAATGAACTTTGTCCCAGTCCCAGTTTTAAGTGACCATACAATCAACTAAGAGCTGATTAAAAGGAAATATTTTTCATATAAATTATTGTTCACTTTTTGATCAGTAAGTGTGATAATTCAGTTTCCAGTCTCGAAGCGCTTTCATTTGATTCCTACATCGAGTGGATTGTTTAGAAAACCCTGTTTATAATATAATATGTAATGGAGAACTGACATACTTAGGTATTCAAGCCCCTTTACATGGCTCCCATATCAAGCGAATCATTAAGAAAAAGGTAATTCATAATTTTGTCACGCATCAGAGACTCAATTAATTGCAGTATGTCCCATAGGAGAGTTTCTTATCGCTTTTGGAGAACAGTCGCAATAAACTACGTCGTCTTATTTTTCAAATTAATAATCAAATTGATGGAAATGAAAGTCTTTCCGTTGAGTTTATTTCAAACTAATTGGCTTAAGCTCCAATATTTGAACGCGTTTGTGAATAATTAATAGTCTTAAAAACAACAGATCTTCCTCCATGAATCGGCCTGAGCCGCTTTCTTCAAACTTTTGTATGAAACGAAAAATGTTTGATTTCTGCGGTCTGTTATTTCTGTCCAATTCTTACAGTGATTAGTAATTGATTTTAGTAATTAATTTAAAACAAACTCACGCTTGTTAACCAAATATATTTTTGGAAAGACTTTAGTACCCTTACAATCTGCGATAATTATTATTCTTTTTGTAGAAATGAGACCAAAGGGACGTAAGTAAGTTTCCCTCAGTCTTTACACATACTATAAATACGAGCGGACAGAACGATTGATTTTATCGCGTTCGTCTTTAAGTTTCTTTGGCTGTCGTTAGACCTATCGAGAATCTACGTGAGAAATAATATCTGCTTGAAACATAAAGCAATTGGTACACAAGCGATAGGGTGACTGTATCCAAGACGGTTTATTAATTACGCTCTCGCTTAAGATGATTAAAAATATCTTTTTTGAATCTGACCGCCGAAGAATGCAGACTTTTAAAGTTTCGTTTCGTTAAATTAATATTCAATTAATTAATATTTAGTAGTTCTTTTAGATACTGTTACGAACTTGGTTTTTCTAAAATACGGTCCGTATCACTAGATCGTGGATATTCTTTTCAAGAGAGTTCCACTTTAAAATTCTTTTAACTTCTTCATTTAAGTTTCTTCATTTATAATCTATTTCTTTAAAGGTAGGATTATTTGCATTTTAGTTTGGCAGTACTCTTCACTTCTAAACTCTAATATTCTCTTTCGACTCAAATATTCTTGTCCGATATTTATATGCATTTTTACAAGCATGTTACTATTACCTACCTTCATGATAATGAGTAAAGTAGTATTTACAATAAACGGGAATTTTCTGTTAAATCAAATATTCATGAGGATGATAAAATCATATGTTTCGTTAACAGAAACAATCGGAAAACACGATCGGTCTGCTCACTGATGGGAAGTATGCGTAAAAGTTGTTCAACGGAAAAGTTAGCTCAATAGTTTTTACCAATAAGAAGGCAAGACGGAGATTTTAACGTGGTAGAGCCCAATATGTCGGATGGCGGAGATGTCGGATAATCAGCAGATAAGCGCACAGATTAATGAGTTTGACCTTGGCTGCCCTTCTTCCATACGCAACAGACGGTTTTTTGATATCAAATAAAACCATATGTTTGTTCACGCATACCAATATGCTAGGGTAATCAACTAAATTGACCCTTCTGATCATTATCATCGCCATCATCATAATTATCATCACTACCATCATTGTCATTGTCATCGCCATCATCATCATCATCATCATCATCCTGATTGCCGTCATTATTGTCTTCATTCTGATCATCTTTTCGACGATAATGTTGTTAAGCGTCAGCTATGTCTTAGGCAGATGACAACCTGCAATAAAGCCACAAATGCAGCTGCTGTTGCGTATAATGTGTGTACGTTTTTGGGAATTGTGTGGAAAATTAAAAAAAAAGTGTTATGGCACACGCCAAAAATTCTTTTTTTATTCGCTTAAAAGAGGTTTTAACTTAAAGCGATTTTATTATTTTTGAGACTTTTACTGCTTTTTTTTTCTTTATTATCGTCATCATCAACCCATTACACATTATCATCGACTTTCACGTTTTTGTTTTGTTTTCTTATGTTGTTATTGTTATTGTTATTACTTGAAGTTTTGCTGTTGATAGTTGATATTAAGGTTGGTGCTGCTGTTGTTGTACAGTAACGCGTGTTAAGCAAATAATGCATTAAACTCAAACAAAACCCTAAATTTTAACTGTGATAACGGTATGAACTCGATTCAAATGTGTAGCGTCCAAGCCCATGTTGCTGAAGCGGCGTGAAGTTAGCAGGTGCATTAGCTGACTGCAGTTTCAACATTTTTTTTTACGCCAAAGAAAAACGTTCTAATATTTTTATTTTTACATTATATGTCATTCTTTGCTTATAAGGTTTGGACGTTCTACTACAGAGTTGTGTGTACTCAAAAGTAACCAAAATCCTTTTTTTAATTAAACACTAAGATGATATTTGTTCTTTGTTGCATTCAAAGCTCGACTGGACTGGCAGTCTATTAAAATTTATCTATCAGATTGTTCGGCAATAATTTCGTTTTTTTTTTTATGAAAATGAAACACGATTTTCTCATAGTGACGTTTCATTATATCGTGGATGGTCAAATTCAAGAAATTCAAGCTGTCAGCGGTCTCGAGTTATTATTTGGCAGCGTGCATCTTCAAGATCAAAATTGCACAGTCGTAATTTTTCAAACCAGTTTTAGTTCTGGCATCCTCTCAATATATTTTCTCCATATACATCGGATAATTTTTTCTTGCTTTTCGATAGTAAAAAGGTAAAATATGCCGAAAATGCTGCTGTCCATTTGCCACATTTGAAAAGCCACCAACCAAAAACTACTACGTAAAATCAATTGAACTTTTTCACAGGTAGGCCTTGGTACACCAGCCGTCAAAATATATAATGATTATACGGTTTAAATGTGGGGTTGACTTTGAAAAAACACAATTAAGTCCTGTCTTGAGAAGAAACGAAATTACTTTCTTGTATTTATATTCAATACGACATAAAAAGAAGGAGCTATCAAGAGAATTGTGTTTTTTTTGCGTAGTGTTTTTTCATCTAAGCATGCCTGCCCTTAGTTTAAGAGTGGAACGTTTGTAATATTTTTATTAACCTTTTTTGTTGTTGTTAATGATGCATCTTGGCGCTACGGATAGTAGCATACCCCGGGATTAGCACGAAGGTTTCGTCTCCAATGCAAAACCTTTGTTATTTTTAAAATTCTTCAAATTTCATGTTGTTTCGCTCATTCGT
The DNA here is from genome assembly GCA_001077435.1 of Glossina morsitans morsitans. Classification (NCBI taxonomy): domain Eukaryota; kingdom Metazoa; phylum Arthropoda; class Insecta; order Diptera; family Glossinidae; genus Glossina; species Glossina morsitans. The sequence continues at coordinate 5,052 of CCAG010009907.1, forward strand.
TTATAAGTTAAAGTTGTTTATTTTCATCATTTCCAAAACAGTAGAAGAGTGCGAATTTTGTGTGTTGTGTGAACATTGCTGTGTGATGGGGAAAATACTTAATATTTCAAACTCAGCATGGCCTGATTGCTCTTGTTCATCAAAACTAACAATGCTGGTGGTTAGTTGCTTTTAAACAAGGTCGATAATGCTTAAGGAAACTAACGCCCAAACGACATAGTTACACTAGAAAACATTCAAAAAAATCCTGAAAATTATTCTCAATAATCGGAAAATCAAGTTATTAAAAATAATTGACATCCTGAATATATTGTAACGTGAAATCCCCTTTGTAATTTTACGTTTGAGTTCACTTCCTTTTGTGATTAAGTTTGTGTCACTAAATTGTAATTTTTGACTTAAGGTTTTATTTACAATTTTTAGGAGATCTATTTACAAATTATTTGGAGGAATATATATTAGACATGCTTCTGGCTTCGACCGCTTGAATACTATGACTCAATTTTCTTGACTTAGTTGACTGTGCTTTCCACAAACATTTTGCTTATATACTCTTTTTTTGTGCTAACTCTTTTTCCGCGAATGCTGACTGAAGCGTTGAAGATTTTTCCGACAAATGTCGTAACGCAATTCGATGCCTACACAACCCCATTTAATTGCACCATTGCTGAATATTGAATAACGTCGAAATTAAGAAAAATAAGTACGAAAGTTATATTCGGCTTGAGCCGAATTTCGCATACTTACCACCATTACAATCTTTGGTACCCCATGATTTTATATATGGTCACAAAAAAGTGAACGGGATAAAATTTATATTTCGCCTTTTATTTCACTAGAAGGCATCATTAAGAAAAATTAATTTATTGCGTCGTGATGTCCATCATAATTAATTTAGAATTACCACTTTTAGCTTTTCGAATTCTATTTACCAAACCCTATAATTTGATAGTCAATTTTCTGTGTTGAAAAAGGGAGTTGCATTCAGTTTCTGCTTGACTGAGGGCTTTTCCTCCGACCAATATGTATGGCCCATTTCTAATGAAAACCTGCTTGCAAAGACTTTCAATGTTTCTCCCAAATTTGAAGTTGATAACTTCATTTTTCCGACCAGGAGAGTGTGAAACACACACACACACACCTACACACACACGCACGCGCGCCACGCAGACACGTTGACGCACATACAAAAAAAAAAAAGAAGAAAACATAGGCGGAGAGGCACAGATACACAGACGGACAGAGATGGCTTAATCAAGTCAGAATTTGACGATGAGCAGGAATATACGTACTTTATAGGGTCTCTGGAGCTTCCGTTTGGGTGTTGAAAACATGTTGATAAAATGAGTACACCCTCCATCCCTCCATCCTTCAATGATGCGTATAAAAAGACCCCTTTTTTTACCTAAATTAATCGAGGTTAGCTCGTAGGTTAGCTAACATTACGTTAGTTTACGCTGAATTGAATTATTTTAGCTCAATAGCTATTAAGTTGTACTAGATTTTGTTATGCGACGTGCGCTTAAAGTAAACTAGAGTAGATTAGCTTGAATGACTTCAGATGTGTTTAATGTATAGCACTATGATCGTTTTTTTAATAATTAGGGCTTCAAGACAATTAGGCAGTTTCGGAACACGAAGCAAAGAATTATTTTTATGTCACTTGAAAAACTCCAAACAGCGCTCTGAATAGTCGACGCGTTGTTTTTTGTGCACTTTTTTCTGGAACAACTGCCGATTTTGGGCCCATTTAAATTTTGCCTACAAGTCAATGATAGTTGATTTCCGTGGTGAAGAGCCTCCATAACGCTTATCAAGCCACTTTCGGGTTTCAACCGTCTGTATACTTTCCCATAAAAAACAAATATTCAATCAACATATGAAATTTACACGCGAGAATTATAAAACGGTGGCCACAAGAATACCATGCAATTTTGACACGTATTGTTTGAAAGCTGATACCATCCAGAAGTCCATACTGCCATATATGTGTGATATTAGAGACTTATTGAATGATGTGTTACAAAGCTGGCTAACGGTGTATTTCCTTCGGGAAAAGGGTGAATATGAATTTCGTGCCATATCGCTTATTTAATCTCACTATCGTCTGAATTAAGAAGCTCTTGAAGAAGAGGAAATTAAATAATTTTCAAGTAATTTTATAAGATGCGTGTATTTAATTTAATTTAAAAATTTAATAGTTTGTTAAAAAATATCTGTTGTTTAATACCACTTTTTGAAGGAACACTTAGAATGTATTGGTTCTTAAATTAGAAAGGAACTTCTAAGAGTTTCGTCAACGTCGCCATCGTCGTTGGCGTTAAGCTTATAATGCCACAAAATTTAATACATGTGAACGTTATATATTGGACAGAAGTTGGCTTTTGAAATACCATAGGAAAGTTACATATAAGATGATAACATCTTACCAAGAAGAACAAGTTGCGCACTATGTCTTAAAAAAGAAGTGACAGATATTTCGTGAAACATTTCATCTTTTCTCCGCAAGTTTATCATTGATATACAATATAACATCTAATTATGGTCAATGTGTTTTTGCACCTGATCTCTCTAAGTATCGAGATCGACACATACTTGGGTTTCGCAAGCACAGCGTTTGAATTCTCTAAATGAAATTGAATACACCCAGATTGTGCAGTGATGTGGAATTCAACCCAGAAATCTGGAGGCACACACTTTTGCTACTTCAACAAATAGGTGCAAATTATATTCGGCAGAGAGTGAATCCTTATCTTTATATTTATATTTATATGTGACGACGATGTGAACTTAATTAGCTAAGGAAATGTAAGCGTCTTTGTCTACGAACTTATGTTCAGCGTAAATATAACGCCACATGTAACTGCATAATCGATGTGGAAATAACGAGAATACTCACTTAGCAATGCAGTTAAGGTAAAACATCCGTTGTGCAATTAATACTGAGAAAAGATTATATCGTCAGCAACATCAAGGAGCAAGCTTCTCTTCTACGATGACGAAATGATGAAATTTCGGAACCGAAAATCAATCTACCTTATAGGTATCAAAACTAAGAATTTAGAGCCTCGTTAACGTAAAGCGATATTCGCGTACCATCCAGATTTTTATGTGCAATGCGTTCTTGCTATGTGTTCTTTTTTCAATTTTTGTTTTTGCTGATGATCGTGTGACTGTACGGCACGCGTTCACTGCTTCTAAACCGAAAACTGACATATGTGTTCATACTCGCTTTCCTTCCTGTGCCTGTAAATGAACCAAATTTTTGCAATAAAATGTTTGCAAATAATTATCTAGATATCTTTAAACGTTTTAAAAGACTGCGTTTTGCTTTTCCTTCCCTGTTGCTTTTTTCTCGAAATTGAAAGGACAGGTGTAAAAGTTTTTTTTGCAAATTTGCCAGCAAATAAAACTCAAAAGCTTAAAAGAGTTTTTAGTCAAAAAATAAAAGAATCATGCACGGTTTACGTACGAATTTTTATTATAAAAGGAATGCTTTTTCTCTATTTATTTTTTTATTTTATACATACACATACATACATATATTTATATATTATTTCGTTTGCGTGTTTCTTTTTAATGTTCCATTATAGGGCTTTTAGCTTTTGGATTATGGACTATATATATACATATAATATACACCATACAAAAATATAACTGCAACAATACTAACAAAAGCAACAAACAATAATAATTCTTTAGGATCTAAGTGCCACACACGCCATAACTATGCTCGTGTATGTGTGTACATCAGCCGGCTTATTGATCTTTAAACTTGCCTTCGATATAAATGAAATACACACGTACGATTAGCTTTTTCTTCGTAGTGTTACTTTTAGAGATGGTATCTTCTTGAATGTGGGTAAATAAACAAATAATAGCTAAACAAATGATCGTTCAATGATTTGAGAAATTAATTTCAAACTTTTTTCAATATAGAAACTTTCAGAAAACATATATAGTTTTTTTTATAAATATAGTTAAAATTATACTTTATTTATTTGTAAGCCTGAGGGTCTTTGGAAAATTGAATTCAAAACAGATAAATCAGCCAAATAAAAATACTGAATCCGTTTATATGAAAAATCGTAAAATTTTCTATTGCTAGCATTTGATCGATTGGAACTATTTTGAGAGCAAGCCTTTCACGAAATATTTTATATTGTTACATCCCAGTTTAAACTGTCGTCCGTTATATATTGCAAGTTCTTCTTATTTATATTTTCGAATATCTGTTCTTTTATTCTATGATATAATTTTTAGCGTTACTGTAAGTGAACCGTGGCCATCGCTGAAATTAATCTATAACGGTATCCGACTAATTATAATGGTATCTGAAATTTTCTGGTCAAATACCCTCCATTGAGACATATATGATTGGAGATATTATGAAGAATACAATTCAATAATATATGGGATTAGTAATTGCAATCAGTAATGCCTATGTGTATTGAAACCGAAATGACAAGCCTTGCATTCCTTTATCTTTCACTGATGAGTATTAAAATTGTTGATTTATGAAGGAAGTATGACGACAGGTCTGTCAAAGATATACGCATTGAAAACCCACAAACCGTGCCTTTTCTTGATCAGCGGAAACGATTATTAACGGTTTCAACTTGGTTTCAAGTTTTTTTCGTTTGTTACCAACATAAATTTAGAAATTCGAACTACAAGCTAAAAATAAATAAACAAACTTTTTCTTTAGAGTATTAAAATATGTTTTGTAAAATTTAGCGAAAACAAGCGTAGCAGAAAATGCTGATTGGTGCAGAAAGCTTTGAGATCACATTGAATGCAACTATATTCTAACTGTTAATCTTACCGTTTCATTATTTCTTTCTATGCATTCATTATACACAATATCTCTATGTCCATTAATTGCGTTGAGGCTTTATAAAATTTCCACGCGTATCTCCTATATGTTTTCCGGCTGGTTAACAAATTTGCAAAAATGAAGCTAATAAGAATGTAATAAGCAAAAGCGTAAGGAAGACATTCTATACGGATCAGGTCATATTTTTTAACATTCGTCACTTGCTTGTGGTCTTTGCTTTTTAATAAAGATATTTCGAGGCGGGATATATTTTCTTTTTTTGACTTCTTTGAAAGCGTATAATCTAGTCAGCCTGGACCACGTTATTTAGCGTATTTTAGACCTCTATCGCAAATAAATAACAAGTAATTGAATGAATCAACCAATACATATAAAGTTCGCAATAATAAAATATTCATTGTGTTGTTATTGTTTTCAATTACTATTACTTTATATTTCAGTTGAAGGTGTTTGCAAATGCTTTTTATCAATGGATGCGTATTTGCATGTATTCCTTCAACTATGGTAATAGTATGAGATGCATTCTATCAGCTCGATGATTCACTTTAATAATAAAATAAAATAAAATCGTAAAGAAAAAAAAATAAATTAACGAAAATTACCATTTCTCAAGATTACATGGATATTTTACTAAGTCTTCCGGCCACCGCATTTTGTATGCGATAATCCGATTCATTAATCAGCTGTGGAGCTGTGTTCATTTTGGATAAAAGTCACGTTTTTGTCCCCTAAGTTGGTCACGAAGATAGTCTATTTCTTAACAATGGCTGGGCTCAAATTTTTTTATTTGGACTATTTTCAATACCACCCTGTGCGCAAATATATCCAATGTTTCTGGCATATTTGAAGCCGGTACGTTAAGTTTTGCGGCCAGGGGAATGTTGCTAACAGACATTACACAGACACAGACGGACAGAGGTGTACATGCTTAAATCGATTCAGAATTTGATATCAAACAAAAATATGAATACTTTGTATGGTGACTGAAACTCCCTTCTGGGCGTTGCGACCATTTTGACAAAATAAATGAAGGCTAAAGAAACGAAAAACTGAATGTTGTTTGCGCTTTTGATTTATTACTTTAGAAACCTAAAGGGCACACATAAATTTTTGTCTAACAGCCGCCTTATTTGGGACTGGATGGATAATCCAACATTTTCTTCATGCAATGAATGCACGTTTCGAATTGAACGAGTGAAAAAGAAGAAAAATGCTCTCAAAATATACATATTTTGCTATTTTTCATGCGTTGTTTGAACTGCAACCTATGTGTACATAGAAAACAACGACACAAGAGTAAAAACAGAAGAAAATAAGTTTCGTTTTGCTTTAACGTCACACAGATTAGGTTGGTTGCACACGCGATACATTTACTGCCACTCATATATACATAATGGAGGGAGTTTTTTTTCTTTTTTCGCACGAATATGCACTCCAATAGTTTTGCTGTGTTCCAATGGATGTGTGCATGCATATGTTTATGCGCATATCAAAATGTTTTTGTTCACTTGCAGGTATATGTATGTGTAGGGCATTTTTATGCTATTTTTTATTGCAACCATGGATTTTATTGGCCACACGCGTATTTCATATTAAACGCTTTACGGTTTCGCACTTTTGGCCTTTAAATGCAGTCAAACAAAATGGCTGAGCTGTAATGCAAAATGAACATATAAGAGAAAAGGGTTACGATGTTACGATGAAGGATGCTTCTGAGATGCCTTTTAAAATTAAAAATAAATACAATTTCAATAGGTTTTGCGTTTGCTTGTGGTGTTCCTAGTTTACCCAGTACTGAAGGCATGTTTTTCCACCGGTTGGCCCATTTTTAGTATCAACCTGCGGCAAAATCTTTTAATGTTTCCGCCAAAATTGAAATAAAAAAAAAAAACAATAGAATTTAGACGTATTCCTTGCAACTCAGTAGTTGATATAACTGTCATCTAAACTACAAATCTAAAATCACATATATCTGTTGTATCACGCTACTTTTCATCATGTGTTGACATACAAACTGTTTGTATTGAGGTTCAGAAATTGTGTGACTATATGTAACTACTTTATTGAGAGCAGAATGCTATTTGATGACCGTCTCTCAACTAACAAAGGTAAGCAACCTGTAAATACCATCACAACTTGCAGCTTCAAAGCTCTAATCCATAAAAAGTCTACTTTTCACTGCAATTGGAACGTTCGCACTATAAGTAGTGTCTTGGACCTAACTTTCACAAATTTAACTTTTTTGTCCTCTTATTGGAATACCATAAATAATTTCAATCGTAAAAGTCAAAATTGTCCTATTTTTTTTTGTTTTTCAAAGTTACAACAATTCTTTACAAACAGAAAATTTCATCTTACGCAATCTTCAACGTACAGTTGTGTCACAAGGGGTGCTAAAGACAGTAGAAGCTTCATAACTTCTTCATGCTAAAGGGTTATATTCCAAATGGCAATCAGGTTGAAATACTTTCAATTGCATTTACAAATCTTAATAGCACAACATTCTCCTTATATGAACTAACATACATTCTGTAATTCTAGAAGACGGCAACTGCCATTGTTTGTGATGGAATCCAATATGTCATCATCAAGCATGGAAGATAGCCCATTTCGTTGCATGCAATTGACCATTGCTGGTCTAACAACATTGCGATGCATTGAAGTTGTGCTCATTCCTAAAGCAGGTAGGGAACTAAATGATTAGACTTTTGTCGCTAATCTCAGTCATTATAAAGATAATTAATCTCATGAATAGGAAGAGGCTGATGAATTTCTTAAATGCGAAAACTATGATTCCAGCTCTTTAGTTTGCTTATTAAGCAAGGCTAGGCGAGGGAAAATCAGGGAAAAGACTCGTCATACTCTCCCTGCATATCAGCAAACCGTATGACTGTTAACTAAATGAAGCTTTGCGAAACTCTTTTATATTTCTCAACTTCCCTTCAAATGCGTCAATGGGACTTAAACTTTTTATCTAAGTGTGTATTGGTAATATGCACAGACAAAGTTGTGGTGTTTGATGGTGTTCCACAGGTCATTTGTTTTCAAGATGGAATTTGCACCTACGACCTCATTTAATTTATTGAAATATACACAGAGAAAAGAATACTGACACTCGAAAACAAAATACTAAAACGTTGTACTATGTTGTACCTATGTTGTTTATGATGAGTGGTAATAAATTTTCCGTTTTCCAAAAGGTTGTATCTCTACATGAACTCTCACGTAGCTACATATTTTGTCACCGAAAACTTCGCCAAATTTTTGCCAACATAAACTCAATCCCTCCCTAAAATTTTGTTAACGATAAAATCTTCATGAACGTCGTTGATTCGACATCCACGACAAAGCGCAATGCCAATCGTTCTCGTGTGAGGACTTTATACCAGGAAACCTTTTTCTATATTACACCATTGGCTATGATGTATATGCCACCGAAGGATCCATCGTACACAGTGCGTCCAGGCACTTAGTGGTAAAGCATCTATCTGAAAGATTACATAAAGTCAGAATTTTGGTAGAACTCTTCTTCGCTTTAATTAAATTACTTACTATACAGTACGTATTCGAAATAAATAAGATGCTATGTGAATTTCAGGTTATCTCGTCATTTAGCATGAGCACTAGGTCGCTTTGTCTTGGTTTTAAATGAAAAAACTGAACTTTATTCACAAGGACTTCAAATGGATAGTACGATTTTGTTCGTCAAATTTACTCCAGTGAAAGCAATAAGCGTAATTCGAAAACTCGTTTTTCAACAACTAAACGATGAATTTAAAGAAATCCCTCGTGGCGAATTTTTTTGCGTAAAATCAATCCAAATACTTTTAACTTTAAACCCCATAAGAAACGGCCCTTAATCCCTGGAAGATCAAAATAGGTTCCAGGTAGGTAGAATGAGTGGCCATACTTACGGTGAAATGTATTTAGAAATGGTTCGAGCCTTGCCAAATGATATTTGCTGAGTCTGCAATATCAGAGAGCCTGTTTAGCATCTCATTATGAGATAAATGTAATTAATTAATCACCCAAAAAGTGCATGATATAAGCAAAAGTTAGCGGAGAATCAATCTGATGCACTGGTCATACTTGACAAAGAAAAAGAACAACTGGGCAATGAAAACATTCTGGATCCGAAGTCGCCGAATACTTCATTTGAATTGAAATAGCTTACAACCTAACAAAGAACAGTTCTTTATCGATAATATGCCCTATTTTCTTGAAATAAATGGAAATTATTACTTTAGAGAAGACTACAAAACAGAAAGTATATACATAAAACAGGTAAGAAATTTATATTCGCTTGTAACCGAATCTAAAGAAACAGAAAATAACTAAATTTTCATATTCTATAATATTGCGTGGGCGCAGCAGGTTTTTTTCAATTTTCAGAATAAAAGGGGAAATTTGTATGGTGTATGTGTTGCACTTTATTCAAACAAACAAAGAATACATAGAGTTAAGGTGTTCACACATAGAGTTAAGCGTGTTCTTTGGCGGTGTTAGGCAATTTTCAAATTCTTTTGCATCCGCCGGGATGCCTCTATATTTACAATCTCTGCATGTGCCTCCGAACGGCTAAGAAGGGAATGCACGAGAAAGTCGATATGCACTTACTTTGACAGCCACTTCTGAAAGACCAGAAAGAAACCAATAATCCTCACACTAGTGTTAGAATGCCTCAAAATTCTAAATAAGCTGCGCAAGTGCAATGGTGGGTATCTAAAATGAGTACCTAGCCACATGGGTAACGAAGACAATAGAACGGCCGACTCCTTAGCTAACAGTGGAGCCTAAGGGACCACACGATATCCGGGAACTTTTTGTAGGGTACCAAAAAAATCAGCTTGCCGTCGGAAATGCAACGTAGGACAACGACAAGCGACAAGATTTATAAAATCTGCCAGCATAGCACGTTTGGTCACCGAATTCTACAGGGGTTATAACTTCCTCACGTATCACCTAAAAAATACGGGTATCTCTGATGCCGATTTATGCAGATTCTGCCAAGGGTCTAATGAAACATCCCATCACATCCTATGTGAATGCTCGGCCATGTGAAGAATCAGACACTGGTCTTTGGCGGAAATGTCTTAACGCCAGACATAGTGTAGTGCTCCGAATCAAAGATGGAAATGGAACTCATAACAATATTAAACAGTTGCCGATCATAAAATTCTTCAATGTGAAATAAACGATGGTAAAGATTGTATACTTACTACTTAATTTTTGTTTTTTTTCTCGTACTTGCCCACTTATAGACATAGCATAAGGCATATTCACTTAAAAACACGGAGTATGCTTTTGCTTTTGTTGACGTTTGATATTGTGTTTGAACTGTGACGTCATATGAAGGAATCTTTAATAGATGTGGGGAATTTCTTAAGCATTCTTATTACTTTGCTTCATTTTCACTTATTTGCTCTCGTTTTTTTGACACTTGCGGGTTTTGTTTTGGTGTTAAAATGCAACTGACAGCCTGACTAATCGAGATGGTCCGTTTGGGTAGCAATTTTCGACATGTTTCTATTTCATTATTGCACTTGTGGAAGACACAAGATTTGCCTTGCGGTTATTATCAAAAGCGTTATATATATGTTTGAATGTGTCCAAAGAAAACGAATAAGCATATTTATCAATTGTCGCTTGAGAAAATGTTTGTATCTAGGGTCGTCCAAGATCTGCAAAATTTCCAACGCTTTTTTCATTTGTCAGTTGCAGGGCAATTAAAATTAATCATAAACTTTATGAAATTTCTAATAATTCAGTTATTGTCTATTGAAATTAGTGGTACATTTTGTTTTACATTTCAATTCACGTATGCGTAAACGGCTCAAAATGGAATGCCAAGTACTCTTAAACAACTATTACCGGTTCGAAGCGAATACATCTGCTAATATTACCGATTGCATCTCGCACAATCTGCTACCAGCTACATACTTTTCTATACTACTGATACGCAATTACGAAAAGTGGTTGTCGAAACTGTTCTTTGACAATAGTCACACAGTCAGTAGTCTGTTGCAATTACACAATTATAAAATATTAAATGAAGTTGTTAATTATTAAATTAAATTATTAATTATTATATTGTTATATATACAGTTGGTGCTCTTGGTTAAGTTTTAGTAATCTGGCCATATTGTACGTTGCCGTGCATCATATGGCGTTCGGGAACTTTTTCGCCAAATAATAGCAACGGTACTACATATATATCAGCGACTTCTCGTAATATTCTTCTGGCCGCAAGACAATACATTAGTCGTTGTGCAGGACGTAGGGCGACGGTTCATATCAAACGTCTACCGTGTTACCAAAAAACGACGGAGAGAAGAGCGAAACCTAGAAAGAAATTGAAAAATTCAGTTACTCAACAAGAAGTGTCAACGAACTCTTCCGATTCAAAAATTTCTTTAACGTATATTGGTATAAAAAATACAATGAAATGGGTATAACTGTTAAAAGAAGGTAATGGATGAAGACTGTATTTGCTAATTCAGTTTTGCAGAATCACCATTACGACCAAAATTGTGCTCAGTAACAGCAGAATGAAATTAAGGTATCCGACCCAATGACACATTATTTTGTTTTTCGGGTAAATAAGTCCTAAATGGTAAACACAATGAATAGCCGTGCTCCCATATTATTCGCTAAGAAAACGTAAGTAAATCGATGAAAATGTGTAGTTTTGTTTACATACGATTTCAGTGAACATGGAGATTTCAGCATAAATATAAATATCAAATGTATGAAAAACAACAATAAAATGTTAATGTAAAATCGAATTGAATTGACTAATGAAATAGAGAATGAAGAAAAGTGAGTTTAAAATAAGGAGAGAGAGAATGGAATTGAATTTCACTGACGCGGTTAAATAGAGGAAAATAATTACTTAAACATTTGGAGTTGAAAATCATATTTTATATTGAAGCAAACAATCTTTTTTGCTTGCTTTTTGTACCTTATAAAGTAACATAAAGTTTGAGCCAAAATTCTAGATCAGGTATTATAATATAAGAAAGATTAAAATCAGTACAAAAAAAACAAGTTTTTGAAATAAATTGCCTTCGTTGCACCTTTTGCGTTTTTTCCTTTTTGTTCTATTTGTTGTGTACACAGAAAACTAAGTGATGTGCCATTTCCCACAATATCTCTTAAAAAGTTGGAAAAGTTTATTTCCCATCTGGAAAAATAGAAACCGGAACAGTCGCCTCAATAAAGATTGTGCTTTCCTGCCTTACCACATCATTTTAGAGGAAAAATAAACAAATCTGTGTATATGCAAATGATCAACGTGTATGAGTGTATTTGAATAGCGAAAACCAAGAAATCAATACAATCATCGAGAGCCCTCTACTATTATTATATAAAGGAAATTAGTCTTTAGTATATTGTAATGTAATGCAAAAATTTAGCAAATATGCTTTAAGTTGAAAATTAATTGCTTTAATTCCCCTTCATAATTTTTTGAAAATTAATGTATAGTATAAATTACAGTTCCATATAATATAATATAATAAAAGACTTCAATTGTATGATATAAAATATAAAATTAGGTAAGTAGATTTCAAATTTAAAATAAATTGTTCCCATTCCTTCTTCTACCTTTTTCTTTTTGTTTTATTTGTTAGTTTATGTACAAAACTATATGGGGGCTGACACAATGAGGCGTTATATCTATTTTCGGGTTTGGACTTCAACTTTGCCGAATTTTTACAAAACTTTATGGAGATTGTCAAACCTATGGTTTTGGATGTATACATACAAACAAAACAAAAAGAAAACGACGTATAAGAAGAAATAAAGGCAATTCTTTTTAAATTTAGAAATTATTTATCTAATTTATGCTTAATGTACTTTTTTTACATTGTGTGATTTACATATGAGTTTATACTACATCTTATTTAGTAAGAAATGAAAAACAAGCGATAAAGACCATTTATTTTAAAATTGAAATTTATTCATCAAACTGCGTTTCAGAGGGTGATAGTTTCCAAATTATGGATCAATTAATACGCAGGTACGTATCTAATATGTATATATATCTACTCGATTTTCTTTAACACTAATAAATGAGCAAGCAAGTTTGCTTTGGTTTTCTTTTTTGTTTGTATACAGGTCCGAATGAGTGAATGTCCAAATGGAACCAATTAGTAATACATCAAAAGTAAGGTGTTTTGTACTCCGGAGTAGATTTAGAGCGATTTCAGCATGAATGGAGTTAGAACGGATATGAAATCTAAAAAGAAAACGCAAGATTTGGGTGAGAGTGGTGAAAAACGAGAAAGTAAATGAACAAAAGAAAGGGGATAAAGTTAGACACAGAAATCGTCGGTTCTGATAAAGGCAGTTACATCCTTTTTAGGAGCTTAGGACTTTAATTTTTCAAAAATGTGCGTCAATTTGCGATGATAAAATGTGTAGCTGCATAGAACCTTATTGTATACAGCTGCGACATTGCTGAAAAATAAGGGCCTCACTGTTCTTAGCTTGATTAGCTCTTTTGCCGTAAGTATGATTTCCGATATCGGCAACACGCGAGAGATTACTCGCAAAATATGGACAAGGGTCGAAAGGACGAGACCACAGCATCCCCTCAAGTGTCTACTTTCAAACGGCGGAATTTTTTTGGCTAGATAGGCTGGAAGGTTGCAGGTGACAGAGTGTGCAAATTCAATTGTCAATCGGACAAGGGGCTTGTAAGGGCAAGCCAACATGTTTATTAGTAAGTAGCTTGATGACATTAGAATTAGACTGACAGTTTTTGAAGGAACGTTAAGTTGGCAATAATGGAAATTCCAAGAAAATGAGATGTCGGATGAGGGAAATCGGTCTGAAGTTATTGGTATTATAAAGGCTTTTGCCAAGCTTCGGTATCGGAATAATCTTGATGCGCGTTCACTCTTCAGGGAAGGTGTTTGTTGTTTATGATAAGTTAATGGCTTCAAGCAAGGCTAGTCGAGTTTGAACTGAAAGAGCTCTAACCATGTCGTATTTGATGTCGTCGCAACCAGCACCAGCAGGTTTCTTTTTCGAGTGCAAAACCCTTGAGAAAACGTTATAAGAAAAGGAGAGGTATTGCGGGTAATGAGAGACAGAACGAAACACGAATGAGTTGCAAGCAGGTATACGATTTCTTAGGAAGTCTGGATAGTTTTTATTGTCTGCGTTTGTCCAGCTAAAAAAACATGTAGGTCTGCGTCTTGTTATGCGATGAAGTTCCAAGAATGTCGACAGTTATCTCCAGCGCAGTTTTCATCTATGGTTCGAGCACGTTGCCTTCTGTTTGCCTTTCTTGCTGCGGTCTTCCACGCTTTCTATAACTTGATATATTCTTTGAAATTAGTAGGCGAGGTATACTTGTTGATTTTTTCCTGGCAGCTCAGAATCGCACCAAGAAAGAACTAAAGTTCGATTTGGATATCGGTGATTTTCGGTACCAAAGATACTTTGGACATTGGGATTTGAGCCAACTGAAAGAGAAAATTGATGAGTCGGCGAAGATGAGATCGAGGGTGCTACCTGACGCAGGGCGATTGGCGGAAAAAATGAAGGTCGGCGAGCCCTCCTTAATGCATCGAAAACTTCTAGAACTCATTAAGTTTACAAGCATTTTGCCTCTGTTCGACGTTACTATGTCCCCATAAATTGGATGCCTGGCAGTGAAGTCCCCGGCGTGGAAGTCATTATGAAATCCATCACGAGAATCACATAGCCTGTAAATGTCGTCAAAAAAAGTTTGGACTGACGCAATAAATACGTTTGAACGAAGGTTTGAAGATTTAACTCAAACTGCGTTGTTGTTGAACATCAAAATACGAGACACAAATATTCATTTTCTTCGGGTACGAGTCTGTCTGGTTTGTGGCACGCGCAGATTTATAGGCATGGAGGCTCCAGCTGTATGTTCGTGTGGGTGTTTGCAAACTGTTTACCTTGAGAGAAGGGGGGGGGGGGGGGAATTGATAACCGTTTCTGTACTGCGAGACTGTGGACTGGGTGATGTTAGATTTAACCATTGTTATTTTGTTATAATTCTGTTTTGTAAGAATCTTGTAAGAAAGAGAAGAAGAAGAATTGATAACCGTTTCTGTACTGCGAGACTGTGGACTGGGTGATGTCAGATTTAACCATTGTTATTTTGTTATAATTCTGTTTTGTAAGAATCTTATTGGCCTCATGATGAATGTCTCCAACGGTCTCAACCGAGGATGCTAAGGGAGAGCAGGAAAAATGTTGTCGTATTGATTTAAATCAAGGGACTCATAGAAGTTTTGAGAGAATTTTTTTCGGAACTCTTTGAAAGAAACGTTTTCAATTTTCATCTGATTAGGTTCTTCTTCTTTCTTCCTTGCCAAACACGTTTTGCTGAGAGTGTTGTGGGACGAAGAGCCACACGGGAGACACTTCGTTGTGGTGTTCCACGTTTAAGCAAATGCGAGGTTTTAGCTTTGTAGAACTTCACTATGTGGCCAAAGCGACTACAATTAAAGCCCTGTCTCAACGTCGGTATAAAAAAGCTGATTTGTACAATGCAGTAGCTGAAAGAGATGGTTTCTGGAATTCGTTTGCCTTCAAAGGCGATTTTGACACTCATGGTTGGTACGTAAGCCGTATTGTTACCAGCGGATTTCCGAGTCAGCCTCATTATCGAACCGATCGGAATCGATAAGAAAAAAGTGTTCTTAATGAAATCAGGACTCTAGTCGGTGGGGATATTGCACACAATTCCCAATCTTTCAGTGAATGATCTGGAAATGTATGCCTTCAACCGTTTCTGTGTAAAGTCTTCATTTGGAATTAAATTGTTTGCATTGGACGCCGAATTAAGAAGGAGCTTAGCCTTACCATTGCTGATCGTTTTCATAACTTAATGACTAGTTAAATTAAAATTCTTAGCGTATTCGTAAAAAGCTAGATCGAAGGTGATCAGGACACGTTGGTTCTCGCTATTCTGGTATTCCAACATACCAGGATCATATAGATTCATCTTCAACTGTGGAGTTTAGATAACGGTTATCGAACCAGGGCGAGATGAGGAGTTTAGAACAGTCATCTCAGGTTGATTATCACTTGTAGCCGCGAGAACGGCACTGTTTACCACATGGACCTCCGAAGTGATTTTTGGCTTGAGCTTTTTCAGTGGCACATCAGCGGAAGTTAACTTATGCTTTTACTTTTTTCAAAATCATTGAATTCATTTAGCTTAAATGTGAAATTTCTATCCCAGAGCCACGAGATGAGTAAGGTCATTGTGTGTTGTGATCATTTTAACTTAAAGAAGAGAAAAGCAACTTACCTGACTCTTGAGAAGGAAAACCTTGATATATTAGAAGACGAAAAAACAGAAAAAGATTGAAGATTAGCCGCATAGAGAATGTTGTTTTATCGATATAATATTGTCAGCTGTGCAAGCAGAAACCATCTCAGCCAACTTTCCTTTCAGACAGGAGTCTAAAGTCCGCACCAGTAGGACTGGAAGTTGGCAGCAGACCACGTTCATGCTTATTTGCGCCACACAGTACCCTTTGATTGTATTAAATTAAAGGTTTTTGATATTTTTACTTCATTAGAAAAAAAAATTTGTTTTTTTTATGTTGAATTGAAATGGACCAAGCCACTAAATTTGTGGCTTATATGTCCTGATAATAAACAGTAGTAGTTGTTAGTGGGAAATGGATATAAAACACTACAAAAAAAATACGGCCGTGATATCTAAAGCCGATATGTTTAGCGTAATTGGAAATTGTTGAGTTGTTGAAAGTGATGTAGAAAAAAGTGTTGCAAATTTTGTCTGAAAACATAAAAGGAATGTTAAAGATACAATATGATTAAACGTAAAAACCAAAAAAAATTTATCATTCATTAAAAAGATAAATTCGCTTTTCTAATAAGGCAAATTAGTTCCCCGAGATGGCGTACATTTTTTGCTGCAAAGAAGCAGATTTTTTAGAGCAAGGAGAAAAATCCGTGTTGTTTCCACACAGGGTTGCCAGACTGTGAACTTGTTTACTTTTATATTAACTTTCTTATTGCCATTTTTCATAAATTTGTTGTTTATGTTTACGTCGACTTCTTTATTTTTAATTATACACAATATGTTTTTCTTTACAGTTTCCTGTAAAACAATACGGTAGCGTGGCTGCCAACTCTCTTGACCATTTGCGAGTTGTTAAACTGAAAACGGGGATGACGCTTCTTGTGTCAACTCCCTATGATATAGTAATTCCCACATAGTTTATAAGACGCGGAACATTCTTTTCGGATGCACGGCTTCATTGTGCTTATTTACTTGTATATTTAACTTTAATATCAAAACCTGACAACAAAGCAAAGCTTCATTGTGTCCAGCTTAAAGTCTTAAAACCATGACGCATTATTCCGATTTTTTGCTATAATAAGTCCCATGTGGCAAACACAATGGGAAGCCACGTTATCATATTTTTTCATAAGAACAAAAAGTAAAATCCATGTAAATATAAACAAAAGCAAATGGGTTAAGAAGTAAAACTAAAGAAATCAACATAAATGTAGGCTACAAATATATGAAACACAACGGCAAGAGTATTAAGGTAAAAGTAAATTAAATTTTTGATTGATAAATGAAAAAGTGATTTTAGAAAAAGTGGCTTGGAGGCTGACTTCGCTGACGCAGTAAAAGGAATTAGTTAATGGCTTTCACTTGACAAATATAATTAAAATCACTTGTAATATCGTTTTTCATTCCTCTTAAAATAATATAAAGTATAAACTGAAGTTTCAAACCACATAACATAAAAAAAATTTAAATTGGTACAAACTAAACATCAATTAAATAAATAATTTTTAAATCTAAAATATATTGTTATTATTTCTCCTTGCGCCTTTTTTTTAGTTTTATTTGTTTGCAAAACCATATGATTGTTGAGCTCATACAAGGTCTTATAATAAGTCGGGCAAATTTAAATCCAATCCCAAAAATAGGAATAACGCATCATTGGGTCAAAGCTCTTATACGTAGACTGTGTGGGCGGGTAATCATTTAAGCAGGTGACAATGAAGTAGGCGACAATCACCAAGATAATCTATTCATGTCGGCAAATTTGCTGGCTATTGTTGCGATCTCTCATTTACATCAAATCTGGCGACAATAAAACTGCTGTCGCTGAGAACAAATTTAGATTAATATTGAGCATAAATCAAGCAAAAAAAAAAAAAAAAAGTAGCTGCAAAAGAATAACATAAACAGCTGTTAGGAAATAAATTATTAATTCAAAAATTTAAAAAAATTAAAAAAAAAAATAAAGAGTGTCCGGAATTACATTTGTGAACTGCGATGAAAAAAAATCGGTAAAGGTAAGTGCAATTTATTTTTCAAATATCGAGCTAAATTAAGCAACGTTAACCAATGTGTACATATTCAGCAAAATGCATCATAACTTCCTTTTCTGCTCGTAAAAGGGGATCACCATGAGACAAGTGAGGAAACCTTGCGGGTTTCTGACTCCCTAGCGCTATCCCAAAATGAGTAAGTTAATTGTTTCTACTATTTACAAACCACGTTTAAAAATATGTTGTTGTATGTACGTATACACAGAAGTTCCGTGTTTCCAGAGCAAAGATGCATTGGTATGCATAAAAGTTAGTTTTACAGTTTTTAGTATTTCAAAAATCTAACTACAGTTTTTGAATATTTCTCTAGATCGCTGGCGTATTCTATAGGAAAAGCGAACGAGCTGCTACAGCCCAAAGCAACTGGGAAGAATCGCAAACGTTTGTGCGACGCTGCACAACATTTGAGTCCACTAGAAAATGGAAGGAGATCATTGGGTTTCTCCAATACGCCAGGCGACCTATGAAGATAATGGTGTTGACGTTTGTCTGGAGTCAACACCATTGAGGCAGTTGGGTGAATAAGTTAGAGGATTGCTGGCACGAAATTCATAAACATCATCTATATGAATTAATCACTAACGATACATTGTAATAACATTGCTAACATTCATTTTTATGGAGAAAAGAATATAAAATAATTAACTTTTTCTGCAATAAAATGTCTCAAAATTTAAACACTGGGTTTAGCTTTACTACTTTTTACATTTGTCAAATCGATTCCACTCGATTTAAATCCTCCAGTCAGATAAGAATTGTAATTAATAATTATTATTTTTGTCCATTCTTATATATCGTTAGCTGAAGGTTCATTCGTCCGCACATTCATTCTGCAACATATGTTTGAATTTATATTATAAAAGGAATTTTGAAAAATAAAGCGTACTATTTCATCGTATTTCGCAACTTTTTGTTTTGAGGAGTTGGTCACCGTGTGCAGTGCACGGCTCCTCTTTATATCGTTTCCTAAACAGTTTCAACGTGCTATCGTACAACGATTTCGTAATGCAGCTTTTGCTTGCGATATTCTCACCCTTCTTCGACCTGCTTCTGGTACAACTCCTTCAAATTAGAGCCCTCCTTTCTCTTTGGTAAATAACTGCAAAGAATAATTATTAACGCTACAATTGAAATTCACCTCCTTTGGTTTCTTAGAAAAACTGTATAGGATATTGTCCTCGGCCGAACAATCTAGTGCAATAGAGATTCTAAATATACACAGAACACGAACGAAACCGGAAAATTTCATTATTTATTAATAATGAAATCAAAAATTAATAATTTGCACTTGGCATATCGTCAGTGGCCCTTAGATCTGCTGTACTTGCAGGTCGCAGTGAATCGTCAAAATTTCCAGAATCTTTTTACTCCTCGTGTGGCCCTCTCTTTGTTTGTTTAAAGAACAATCTGTTGTCACTGCATTTTTTGTTGGCTTTGTATTTATAGTTGGCCCACACCTAAGAATAATAGTATGAATATAAGAAATAAAGCACTAATAAAATTTTTGTTAACTGACTCTCCGTCACCCCGCCGAATTCCTTCGGATCAACACCCAATGAACTTAGCTTCGTTGTTAGACCATTACACAATCTGCACAGACTTTGGCGCTTTTGCGAAGAAGTTTGGTGGTGGTTTTGAACGATTTCAGGAGGGCCCTCAATGAAGCATAGCATTTCGTCCATTTAATAAAATATAGACAAAAAAAAATACTTAAGGTCATTAACGAACAATCAGTTTGAATTTTTTGCCATCAACTTTGAATCGAAACCTCATACACTTTATTACTTATATTAACAAGAAATTTCCACTAGTAATTAAATGTACAGTTTTTGTAAATCGATTATGATCACTTCAACATTCAAATTCTTTTATTATTTACAGCGTTACACAAAGTGTACGTGATTTTTTTATTCATCTCATTCTGCATGCTTGTTATTTTTTACCATATGAAGTTTGTTTATACAAAACATATAAACGTCAATTTGGCTCTCATTTTTTACGTTTCTCTCAGCTGTTAATGCATTGTAATGGAAAATTTGAGGGGAAGTGTTGGAAAGCTAGCGACGATGATACCTGGTTAGCCTCTGAGTGATAATCAATTGTCTCTTAAAAAGAACCAGGCGATGATCGCCTGCTTATATGATTATGTCCAAGGGCTTTTTAATGCTCCTGTCGCTGTTCTCTACTTGTACTTTTTTCGGACTGATGCTAAAGGAGATAGTTGTTGATTTCCAGTTTCATGGAATATGTTAAATGAGACCTTTCTACTGTGAAAACTTTTTTTGTCTTCTGGAATTTCTCCCTTTAAATGGTTTTGTAGGTTCAACCCGAACCATTTTCAATAGGGTTTGTCCTCCGATCGAAACTTTTCAGTGTATCAAGTGTCATCAAAATACGCATCAGACGGACAGACAAACTTAGATCGATTGCGAGAATGATTCTAACTCAATCAGTATAAGAAAGACAGGTCTATTTCAAGTCACAAGTGGTGGTAGGACGTAATGAATTAGAAGAAGAAACTTACAAATGGATTACTATGATTTTATTTATTATAAGTGCCAATGTGCACAGTAGTATTTTATATAATATTTTTCAGGTATAACAGAAAAATTGAATTGAATTAAATAATGGAGTAAGCATAAAAATTAGAAACTTGTAATGTGGCAACAATTGTAACGTCCGCGTACATAGATGTAGGGAGTTTCGGTCATCCGCTTGCCCATTGTTCTTCGTAAAAGAGCAATAAACAGTGTAATAACGGAATTCCGCTCATATTTTTTTTTTTATAATTACTCAGTTATAATAGTTAAAATAAAAGAGAGGAATTATAAAGAGAGCAAGGTCCAAAGTACGTTTGTATAACGTAAGGGTGGGTTTTGGCCAATGCAACTTTGCCTTTTTACAAATTGGTAGTCACTAAGCCATTAACAAACATACACATATTGAGAGATAGATCGTGGCAAACTCAAAAAAATGAGAAGAGAGGAGGCAGGACTTAGCAAGCAGTCACACGATACAGAAGTCTTTGTGTAAAATAACAAGACATACTTGTTTGTAATCGTATAAAAAAGATTCAATGGTTAATTTAAGAGAAAATTAAGAAAAAACAAGTAAGAACATTATAGTCGGGCATCGCCAACCATTCAATCAATACCTTACACCACATTGTCTAGCACAATTCTTATTTTTTATTATAGAACACAAAAATTATATCTTGTTTCTATATAAAGGCATAACTTTCATATGCGTATTTATGGGGAAGCGGGCTCAAAACGCAACCTAGTGTAGTACAAGTTTATTCGACACATAGGGCAGAATGAAAATATAGGCGTAGATAGTCCGAATTTTGAAGAGGTCATTTTTGTATGTAATTGTTGTAATATTATGAGTCAATTTCCATCACCACTTGTTAAAACTTAACCTTTTCTACTCTACAAAGGATCAATTTTCATGAAATTCGTTATTACTATCGAAAAAATAAACCGAGATGGTTTAAATTTGGGATAGTTAATTTTTTTATGTTAAATTACTGTTATGATATAATTTTATCGTGAAGCATTGAAAATTAAACCTTTTTGTCCTATGAACTTCAGTTTCCGTTATATGAGAGAGGGTTTAAAAATTGTCCCAGCCAGTCCGAAGGTTCCATACCAATTTAGAAACCCGAAATACTACTACTTAGCCACTTTTGCCAAGAAAATTACAATTTTCTTTCCATATAACGACCTTGCAGAATAGGGCGTTATATATGATGACCCGTCCGAAACACTTTTAACAGCGTTCGTCCTTGGGTCCAAACAGGTCACTGTACCAAATTTCACCAAAGTATCTCGAAAATTTCGACGTGTAGCTTGAACACAATTTTACGTGGGCAGATAGAAGACGGACAGACAGGCTTAGATCAATTCAGATAATGATTTTAAATCGACCGGTATAATAAAATGTGGGTCCATCTTAATACCTTCTGCGTCTTACAGACGCACCAAATATTATACCCTGCACTGCAGTGCTACAAGTGGTGTGGGGTGTAATAATGATTGGAAAACATATCTTTTTATCAATAAAAAGCAAAAAGAAACACGATTGAACTTTATAATTATTTTATTGTTACCATAACATTTGCTCAATAAAAAAGTAAAGGAGGAACGGTAATATAGAAACTGTAAAAACAAATTGTAAGAAATCGTGAAATATGATGACTATCGTAGACTAATGCGAATTAAACGGACTTGATCGAAATAAGTTTTGTCTAAATTTCTTCGTATTTTATTATTGATTTTGATACGTGTATGCCAAACAAATTTTGCAAAGCGAAAGCAGCATATATAGATGAGTACCACACGCTTCGAGAAGAATTGCATTATAAGATCCACGTCAATAACACATACCAAGAAGCCTCTTGCCAGCATGATAACAATACTGTCTAATGCCTCATTAAGAACGCTCTAAGTTAAAAACGTAGGGATCTGGCGGAAACATGTCGCTTTTATTATATTAAATATATTTTTCTTTTAAATTGACTTTTTTTATATACAACAAAAAAGACAAATACAGTCATGCCTAGACACTGAGTTGTAAATGGTTTCGTAAGGAAGCATAAGGTGTATGTGCTTGGTTAAATATATAGATGACAATGACTTAACTCACACATTGACGTAAATACATGAACTAACGGACAATGCAATAAAACAGACAAACAATACGACGAGCTAATGGACAGAACAGAAACAGTAGCTTTGACATGAATCATATTTAATTCTTTCTTTTTTTTATATACATTATTTTTTTTGTTTTGTTGTAGCGTCAACTGCGTGACGTGCTAGTCAGGCCTAAACATAGCCCTAGCTCTTGACACATGTTACACAACTCTTATTGGCTGTCGTCACTCTAGGGGGAACATTGCTCGTGAAAAGTTCCATCTACTAACATATACTGTTTTTCCCTTCAATTGGAAACGGATTGTCTAGAACTGGATTGAATAAATAATATTGCGGTTGATGGCACCGTTTGGTCATCAACTGCAAGTGTAGTTCCAGAAGTACGCGACCTGACAAAGAAAACAAAAAATTATCTTTATACCTCAAAGTCTCCTTGAAAGCGGTAGACTTTGCTTCTTCATTGCTGGTCATTTTTTCAGACGTGGAAAGAAATAATGAAGAAGCTATTCAAAGATTAAGTTTTTTCTTTTGTTGTTTGCTATCAAGGACGTGCAAATTAATTGAAATATCGGCGATCACAAGTTGGTATATGTCAAATTACATCCGTCGTTGCCTAGGTAGAAATTTATATGAGTGGCGTAAAGTAACGCTTTATTTTTCATAACTTTTATTTTATTACGCGCTCTATAGCTCGATAGCTTTAAATATTTCCTTCGTCCTCTTGTTCACTCATTATTTCGATGTTCTGTGGTATACTTACTTGTACTTCTTGTCTAGTTCTCAAAATAAAACTGAGCTTTGAATTATTTTTATTCAATTACAATTTATTATTCAGAAACTATTAGCAATAAATAACACTAATTATATAAGAAACTATGAATGACAGAGAATTATAGAAAACAATCCAAAAACAGTATGAAGACAAAGAAAAAGAGAGATTAACGTATCATACGATTATTCTTTGGCATGTTACATAACGCAGTTTAAACAGTCGAGGGACTGACTACCTTATACAAAATAATAATTGTGGAAATTAGAATGAGGGTAAGGGAAAAATAGGCAAAGCTAGAAATAGACGTATAGAATTATAGAGAGAAAGCGAGAGAGGGCGAGTGAGAGAAAAAGATAAACATGTACAGACTATATTCTAACTGTATCGAGATATAATGAGTATATTGAGCGCTTAAAGAATTTAACTAGTGTGTACTTTTCTTAAAAATCCTTAAATAATAATACGACTACTTATAGTAAAGAAATAAAAATTGGTTTTGTATGATAATTTTTGGTATAGTAGCTTTGCATTACTATAAATTTTGAAATAGAACAAAGAGACATTTGTTGTCAAAGGATACTTGCTACCCTTGCAATTTTTGCATCCATTTCCAAGTTTTAAAGACAAGCTTTTCATTAAAGCGCGTATCTATAGAATAACCTATCGTTCTTGTATTATTTATTATTTTTAAAATTCTGTTTTTTTGTTTGGAACAAATCTACATCTAGGTCTCTAAACTACCTCTTAGGTACGAACGGTTAGCTAAACAGTCTTAATTGATTGATGTTTCGTTTACGTTTTCTTGGAGAATGTGTTCTTGTTAACACTTTTTAGGAAAAAATATATTCATTTCAATAGAAATTTGTAATATTATAAAAATCACATAAACTGCTAATAGCACTAAACCTACACGTTTGGTCAGGCGATAACCGCTAAAACTAAGAACTATGAATAACGATAAGGTACACAAAATAAGAATCAAAATATTAAACTCAATACCTTGAGCAGCAATATTAATCACGTTCGTATCATCGTCTTTATCGTAGGTGATGCAGTTTTTAATGAACCATGGTACGCCCAAAGAAAGCAAGATAGCTAACGAATTTGCACCCAAAGAATTGGATACACCAATACCACTTTCACCTGAAGATGTTATAAACGATTATTTAGCCGAAGCAGAAATGTATTCCCGAGCTTACCCGTTCTTAAAGAAATGACACTAGCGACGAATTCGGGCATCGTAGAACCGGCTGCTAGAAAAGTAAGACCCATTATAATAGTCGGCACTTGTATGGTAACACCTTTAATAGAAACTTGAATAAACTCCAGCATATATGTTGATCAAAAATGCTTTATGTACTAACCAAAAGCCGTTAACATCCAAACGATTAAATAAGCATCTAATCCAATAGCCACAATACACATTAGGAAAGATATCGGATACAATTTACGATATTTCTTAGGATTCGGTATTGTGAAATTCAAAAGAAATTTGATGGGGAACGTAAAGGCCCACCAGAACTTTGTTAGTTTAGATCCCTGGTAGGGTAAAGAAAACAACTTAGGTGGCAAATCGCGAGATTCACTATCACCGTCCCCTGGGGAGAGAATTAAGCATGTATATTTATTTTTTCTCGGCCCATCATTCTTTTTACTTACAGCTTTTTGAATGAGTTAAATTCATCGTGGATGACATGGAATTAGTATTTTCTGGCAAATTAATAATAAATAAACCATTACCGGTTAGAGGTTCTGCCTTTAACGGCAGCCTAGCTTTGGCACTATTCTCAGGCGGTTCTGTAAAATCTGTAAGCGAAATACCTTATTTAATTCTTTATTTTTTGTTGCTTAAGGTCTTTCTATTTATTCTGGTCATTTGCTCAACTTACCATAGCGTGTTGAAAAGCAACAGTTCAACTTATCCTCGACAAATACCCGTATGGCAGGCATAAATTTATTGTTATTAAAAGTGATCAAATAATATAAAACCAAGAAGCCCATCATAATACTGGACTCAATAAAAGTAATTTTGCCACCCCATGCTAAGATAATTAAAACCAAAGTATTGAAACCGTAAATAAAACTATCGCGTGCTATAGGCCACCAGTCCAATTGTATTGGCTGCAAGGAAATGTAAAGAAAATATTACCGAACACATTTTCTCGTAAATGTATGTTAACTAAAACCTTTTTTAAAGCAAAAGCCGCTAAACTAGCTACACCTAACGTGTTGAACATTAGTGAACCAATTATCGTACCGAGGCCCATATCAGAACCTGTTATTAACGTACTAATAGTATTTGTAAAGAATTCAGGCATCGAAGTTGCTGTTGCCATAAATGTAGCTGCAGCCACGTCCTTTGTTAAATTCAAATCCTCACAAATACACTCAACGGTTGGTAAAAAGAAATCATTACATACGATCGCCAAAAGTACGAAGAAATAGACCGCAGCAAATACATGCAAAACAATCCAGCCTTGGCGTAATTGCTCCACTGTCAAAAGAATAAAAATGGCATTTTACCAATTTTTCAAATTATTTTTTAAACTCTGAGACGGCTTACATGTAAATAATTCAGGAAATTCCTGTAACGGAGAACCTTGTTGCTCGTCAACACATGACAGTCCTGAAGTCCCTTTTAAAAAAATGAAATTTTCAAATTGTTGCAAAAAAGTTTCAAAATTTGTCGTATGTTGGTGAAGAGTGTCGTTAAAGTCTGAAAATCGAAAAAAATATATTTTTTTCAAATGCAAACAAAATAAAATTTCAATATATCAAGGGGAAGCGTTAAAGGGTCACTAGAGGAAGAGGATATAAAATGACATTTGAATTAAGCTTAAATGAAATTCGGTGAACAATCAGAGGAGGGACAGAGAATAACTAATATTATCTGAAGTGGACTACACATTTCGTATTACAATGTATTCTTGGTCCTCTTTGCAATACTAATTTTGTATGCAAATGAAAAGAAGACGAGTATTCGGCCGAGATTTGTGAACTGAATTTAAAGTCAATATCGAGCAAAATAAAATTTTTTTTTTTTTTTTTATTATTTCTATGGTCGAGCAACTTCAATACGTATTGGCACCATTAATCACACTGGAAATGACATAAGCAACCTTTACTGCCAGAATCTGATCAAGTTTGCATGGGCAGAAGACGAATAGCAAAGAAAGTTATTTAAGAGTTAATGGAAACGGTCCGAAAAACGTTGAAGAGCGAATTTAATTGATAAATTTTTCATAAAATGGGAGATAAATTTAGTTTATAAATATTTATATAAATTTTGTAGATATATATGCATTATATACATAATTTATAAATTTATAAAACTAATAAAATTCATCGATTGAATGTGTTCCCAAGGCATGGAAACATAAGCCTAACCCCGACATAAGGCTGTCGATACAATGAAACTTCGCTACGTTTCCAAGCCTAGGAAAGAATGTTATATAGAACGCAATATAAACAAACAAACACAACGTAACCGCGCATCCCGAAAAATTGTTCAAGTTCTTACGAACGTATGTGAGATTTGGCAAATCATATGGTTTTGTATGTGAACTAACAAATAAAATCAAAAGAAAAAGGTAGAAGAACAAATGAAAACGACTTATTTAAGATGTAAACTATGTTTATCTAATGTTATACTCCATTGTACAACCTTTTAACTCTTTTTTTTATATTATGTTACATAATTTTTTTTTTATGAAAGAGTAATTTTCAAACTGTACTACAATCAATAATAGTAAAAAGTTTTTGATGATGCTTCAATATGTTTTCACTCATATCGTCTGTGGTCAATTCAGATTCCCACTGAAATTGATGTTCGTGTTTAGTAATGTCTGCAAATCGTCATGGGAAAATACACAGTCAAATTTAAAATTTATTACAAAAATAGTGAATCTAATTGGTTTATGCAAATAAAGTGAAACTCATATCTGATTAAATAGTTTCGTAGGCAAGAAAAATTGTCTGTTTGGAGTAAAGAAAATCTACTGCTCATTCCTAAAGGCCGTTCCGTGCACAAACAGTGACTTTTGGGGATGTGTTGTGGGCTGAAAATGTGATTTTCGGAAGTGAAAACGATGTCTTAGCTACCGTCGATAGGGAACATGATTACTGATATTTTGTAGCACTTTTAAGGGAAAACTTCAATGATGTTGCAATTTTCAGAAATGTCGATGTGAACTTGCTACTAATATTATGTGTTATTGATGAAATAAGCGGAGATTTTACCGAAACTCATGTTCCAGAAGTGAACTTTTACAAGAATTCAGACGCAATCATGGTGAACTAAAAGCAAAAGCTCTTATTTGATGAACCTATGTTAAAGAAGTACTTGTAACTGTCAACATTAAAACACTACTTAGTTAATTATAAAAATAGTTTCCAACACTGGTAACAATGTGCTTAATTCAACGTTTCATTTTGTGTTTTACGATGTTAACGAGCTTAGATCATCACCCAAAAAATGATAGTTTGAAGAAAAACAGAGAAAAAATGCATTAAGATTTTCATAATTTTCCGTAAAATGTAGAATGTATAGAAAGGACGACCCGGGAGAACCGATTACTTTTAGTAATTAAACCAAGAACTATTTTTGAATAGGTGTCCCGCATTTCCGTCTATTTCATTTTCTGCCAGTTGAGATAAGGCTCAAGGAGAGATATGAAATATGAAAGTGTTTACAAAGAAACTTTGAAGGCTTAGTGTTCTTCAGTACAGGTCTTTATTATCGAATGAAATTTGAAATTGTGTAATTTTTTTATTTCTTATAATATTCTTTAAGAGAAGTGAATGATTGATAAAAAATCGCATTAAGTTATTGTTAGTTACTAAAGCCAATAAATTAATATTAAAGGGATTTAAACGATACCGTTAGCGTGTTTTTGCTTTTAACATAACCTTGATAATGAAATAAATTGATTTCAAAATTTTTTAAATTATTAATTATCGGCAAAAATTTTAACGTCACACGTACTACGTAATACTCAGGTGAAGTGCATTAACAGCAACTAACTTATTTATTGTTTAATTTATTGTATTAATTAATGCATTGTACAAAAATTAGGTAATAGTAATTACAGTGGAAGCAGAAGCGTTAAGAAAACAGTCCAAGGAAATGATTTTTGTCCTAGGCTCTGAAAGGATCTGAACAAATTCCAATATGTAAATTTAATAACTCATCTCTACGCACGTACATACAACAATGTCATGGCCGTCATGTAATTAAAAAAAAGGTGGAAAAAACTATTTAGAGGTCTGGTCGTAAAGTTAAGTTCGTTTTCAGAAAATGTTATAAATTAATAAAAACAATTTTTTTTTAGGAATTTTATCATTATTGCCATTGAAAATTAACTCATGTTGTGTTTACAAACCTATCTAAGTAAATACATAAGACGATATTTATTAGACATAAATTAATAAAAAACTCTGAAGAAATAAGAAAGTTGAAGTTATTTACCTATTTTTGCTTTATTGCCTCTAATATCTACAAATTAAACAAAGCTTTGAATATTTTTTGTTAGCTTACCGCAAAGTTTCTTAATAAAACGTCGCGTAAAAACTTCAAACTAATTATATCTGTCTGTAGTCGGTTATTTGTATCTATATTAAAACAAGTGAATTTATTAAGCTGCTCTCGGTTAATGTTCTTCTTTAGTTTTAATAAAGCATTTTGAATATCTTTAATGAAAGCAAGAGCCGGGAAGTCATGTCCGAGATTTGATAGAAAACTGAAACTAGATTCACACATATACGCATATTTCAGCCAATTCGATTAAAAGATCTCTATCATTCGCCTCTATATTCTCTCTTAGCACTTAAACAAATAAAACAACCTCGATTATGTTGACCAATACATTGGAGTTATAGCAAATGTTGAGCTGAAGCTGACGGCAAGAACAATGTTAGTATTTTGCGAAACTAGTAAATAAAAGAATATGGCTAGCAATATTTATTTACCTTAGGATATGGGAAAATAGTCTCAAGCAAAGTTAGCTTTTTTGCCTTAGAAATCCAGTAAACATATTATCAATTAATCAATTAATCGTTTTGTTTTACGCAATCGTATAGCTATTTGCCAAAATCATGATAATAATTACAAAGTTTTGTCTAGAGCAAGAAACTTGATTTTTCATTCTTTCTTTTCAATGTCGCCCTATATAGTTGGAAGAGCACCTCAATTGGCTTTAGATAAGATAATTATATTCGTCTTTGCCGAATCGAAAATACAATAAGATGAAATCTCCATACTTTATTCTATTGAATGGAGGTGATCGATTTTTTTCATGTTTGTGGAGATACTGTAGAATCACCCATATAATAGACGTGGACTATCTATTTTAGAACATAAATACTGGGTAAAAGTCCAAATTTTTTTTTTCTTTCGAAAACAGAGGTACTTTCAGTTTATATTATACTTTGGGCATGTCCTTTGACTGATTTTGCCGACTTGCGTTACAGATTTGCGTGCAAAATTTTCCAAAGTTTCTGTCAAATGTGAAGTCGATCGCTTCATTTTTGCGAGCAGGAATATATCTACCGTAGACAATGACAATATTTTGACAATATGAATGCACACCCATCGTTCGTGGCTGAGTACAAAAAAAATCCAGTTTAAAAATCTATTTGTTATATTTGCATAATAATTTGGGCTAAATGTTGTTGCGTGTTTCTTGTTCCTCGTAGGTATGCATCTTATTCTTCAGATATACGAATTATGCGCGTATGTATAGTTTATATTACATCTGTCTACGCATGTTACTTGCACTATGGATGCATTACTATGTACGCAGCGGATAAGAGTTTTTAAGTTTGTCCAGTACTTGTAAGGCAGCGATATATCATATGCTTTAGCTCAGTAATAATTCTTCCATTATAGTATGAAGTCATGGATCAGGTTAGAGATTTCTATACATGTCAAGCCCCGGATATATTACATAAATGCAGCAACTGGGAAGTAATGGCTTGCCGCTGTACGCATGAAATACTGTTGGATATACCATATTAGAGTAAAATATTCACGCTTACGTAGCCTATTGCTTGGCAGCATAGTAATGTATTTTCGAAAAATACCTCTCCTTTGGTATTGATATCAAAAGACTTGGGGCAAATTATATATAATTTCATTGCCTTCGAATATTATTTATAGTCTAAGTCATTTAGTGACACAAACTATTGCGCGTTATTATCTATTAATTATTGATTGTTAGTCTCTTTTTAATTTGCTTTAATAACGTTTGTCGCATATTTAATAACACACTTAGCCAATGCTTATTGTATTAAATATTTTTACTTACTATTAGTAATGCAATTATGTGCTCCTATAAAATAAGGAAATAAGACCAACTTCAATTAAAAGTACATTTTGATATTTTGTGGAAAAGAATTAGTTTACGTTGCGTTAATTATTACGTGCTATTGTAATAAGTATGAATAATTTGATTAACGAAACCGCATTCGATAAAAAAATATTCTTGGACCATGAAATATGGCTCGAAGTCAGTGAGTGTGCCCAATACACGGGGGAAAGAGAAGGGGAAAGATAATCTAATCAAGCTTCCAGCAATTTCTTTTCATTTGCTTCAGTCGCAGCATGTTGAAAGAAAATGGAAGAGGAGCACTGATAGAACTCGGGGCTTTATTTTATCCCCTACAACCATTTAAGGAAGAGGGCATGATTTTTATTGAAATTCAGCCTTTTATTGTCTCAAAGGTCCATACACATTGCTGTTGCATATTGTCAAATAAGAGCTCTTAAAAAGTATCCGGTCAGTTTTTGCTTTAACAAAGCGTTCTACTTTTAGTGCGTTATCCTTTGTGTTTCTTTCCATAAATTTAACAATTTATTAATCTTTTAAACATTCTTATTACATTGTTGCGGAAATCCCAAGTCCAGTTCATTCCAATTAATTGATTTTCCCAAATAATAAATTCCCTAGAGAGGGAAAACCCAAGTGCACATTCGCGGCGCGTCATGCAGCTGCCGGCCGAGGAAAACGTTTAGCGGAAAAGTAGGTTAACGGATTTAAAATGAAGCCATTAAGTTAGTGGTAATAGTAATATATGTGTAAAAATGTTTATACATAGACTATTCGCGGAAGGCAGAGTCAGTCGGACAAGAACATTTGAGTCCGTAAATAATCCTACCCTTAAGGAATATAATTGTAAATAAACAAACTTAGAGTGCAAAAAGTGCAAGTATATTTCTCTTGAAAAGAGTACCCACGATTTAGTGATACGAACAGTATGTTAGAGAAGCGAAATTCGTAACAGTATATTTCCGACGTTATTGAAGTCAAATTCGTTACTTATTATTCATTAACTATTTATCATTACCGTTAATATCAATTGTTATTTAGCAGCTATCCTGCATATTTGTGCATCTCTGCAAATATGAAATTTAATAGAAATATTTTATAGGCTCACATGGACATCTTAATTGTATCTACAAGTCGAATTAACTTAAAATTTTGCGTCAAGACGACTACATTTTAACGATTCAAAAAACATTTTAGAGTTCATTAATACGAGTAACAAGCGCAATAACTAAAAATATGAAAAAACATTAATCGAGTTAAACAGCGTCCTTTCCCACACAACTCACGTGGTGTGCTTAACGAGGAAAGGACTGGAAATGTAAGATTCTATGGAACGTAAAACGCATAGGGAACTGTTACACCAACATAACGAATCTTAACCATACACGCGCACGTACATACTTGAAGAATAACATAATGTAGCCGAAGCGCATATGTAATATTGTTAACAAAAGGGCTAAGCACTTATCGCTACATATCGGAAGGATATTAAATTTTCACAATTTCATTAACTGTGTGCTAATCTACATTTCGACTGATATATCGACTCTTGCATTTGATTCGCAATGGTTACACATACAAGAGTCGAATAGCTAGGTTACGATTCCGTTATTCACGCTGACCAGAGAAAAAATACTAGTTCGAGGATTTTCGATGCGTATCTCTCGGCGTAAAAAGGTTTTGTATTTTGCGTGCGTCATCGACAATAACTCATACGTCTTGGATTTCTGGTTAATTGATTTTCATGGTATTTTAATAATGAAAACTCATAACATTACCTAGAATCCGCATTTTCTTATTGTTTATGCTTTGCGCTCTTTCGTCCTCTGTTAGTTTTGAAAGAATTTTTAAGCACTTTTTATAAAACCACAGCTCATTATTTATCCCCAATTAATTTCAATTAATTTTAATTTTATTTTAATTTATTTATGTAATAATTTGATTTAATCATTTTGAAAGTATGAAAGCTTCTGAGACATTTGACCATTCGCATTGGCAATATAATCAGCGCGAGTAACGATAAATCTGTGTTGATTGCACTTCAATTTAAAACAAATTTATTTTTTAAATAATATTTTTCTATGAAACATTCATTCGCTTTCTTTATGTTTTTGTATTTCTTAATATTTTTATATCTTTTTTTATTTGTTGTACATACAGCTAAAGCCGGTTCATAAAAAAAAATTCGCGTTCACGTTGTTTACAAGTTTAACATAAAAGCGTTTTTACTCTTTGTCTTGTAATTTGTGTGCGTTTTTTAATATTGAAAAATAACGAATTCTTTTATAATTTTTTGTTGATCGCGTTGAACATTTCAAGAGCAAATAAACTTTTTTCATAACTTTATCGCTACTTTTATACTAATACACTGAGACATACAGACAACAAGCAAAGACAGAACAACGTTATCGAGGTGCTCCGTAATGAGAACTTACGTTACTGGTTTTGTGTAAATAAATGTCAATGAGTGCTTTTACATATATAAATATATATATACATATTTTGTATGCGTATGTAAGTCTGCATGTGTCTACTTAACAAAAAGTGCATCGTTGTAAAATTTTTTATAGCAACAGCTAAAAAACAAGTGAGGTATTTCTGCTGTTATTTTTCTCTTTAGCGTTGTTCTACTGTTAGCTTGCTATCGAAAAATATGATATCTCCTCAATCTGTTATCACTACATACATTTGTCGAACTATTCCGAATTAAATAAATTTAGGTAGAATTGTGTTTTTATATTCAGCACCGCTTGGGGTTATACCCGCTTTGTCTGAACGTTTGCAACATTCAGAAGGAATCTTCGCAGACTCTGTAAAGTGTATATATTCTTGATCATTATCAAATTCTGAATCGATTTAGATATGTTTGTTCGTCCGTTCCTCGGTTCATTCGTCTGTCCGTCGGCCTGTCTGCCTGTCTGCCTGTCTGCCTGTCTGCCTGTCTGCACGAATGTCGCGAGAATTAAGAGCTCGATTTCAACATTGCCAAACACATCGAAAATAATGTTCGCCGATCGGTATAGAAAATAAGTCAAATTTACGGCATGTTATAAATTAAGAGCACTTCCAATCTCAAAGAAAAAAAATAAAGATCTTTGCTCGTTATCAATAAAATATAACTGACGCAACGATATATTGTGTAAGTGACCATACAGTACCTTCGCAAAAATGTAGGAAATCTACCATGTCTCCAAAATATTGGAGAGTTTCGAAATGTCATTCGTTCGTTTCGCTTTGATTTTTTTGACATCAAACGCATCATAGTTATAGATGTCACGTTAATTCAATAGAATTACTTAAAAAGCAATTCTTACTTTTCGACTTTAGGAAATTGATTGCCATTTTTAGCCTTACCTTCGTTAGACAAACGTTCATTTATTCGGTGTATTTCGTTTTTAGTTAAGTTAGTAAATGGTACAATTAACTCCCCGGCCTTATTAGAAGAGATTAAATTCAGCGTTCGTATTCGTTCTTTTAGAATTTTTATTTTCATAAACCTTGATCAGTGCAGACATAGTTATGAGCTTTTTAATCCGTTTACCGTCCTATGCAGTAACCTAAAGGATATCTAGCAGAGGTCATTGTTGTGTGATATGGTACAATTGAGCATCAATACCAGATTCGTTGAGTACTATGAAATGAACTCTCTTTAATAAGCGTGTCTTGCCTATGTTGTATCTACATTAACTTTGATTTCTTAAAATTTTATATGATTCATAAATTAAAACAAATATATTCACTACTATCGGCTACGAATGTGCTTAATGTGTAAAAGGTTTTTTTTCTGCTTTTTATATGTGCATGAATTTTAATTTTTTGTTTTTTCCTTATTTTTGTAACTCATAAAAGTTAGCCCAAAAGTTCAGTTTAAGATTTGTTTTTCAGAGCCTACTTTATTCGGTTCTTATTTTGTTGTAGCTGAATTGCGTGTCTAGGTAAATACATAAATTAACAAAACATACTCGCTTTAAAGTAAAGTGAGTAAAAAGTGAAATAAAATCGTTTTAACTTTTATGCTGCTAACAATAAGTAATCTTTTTTAGAGTTTAGATGGCTTTCGGGTTGTTAGACAGCTGGAGTAACAAAATTAAGACATTTATGCAAAGCTTTGAGTGCAATCGCGGATGTTCATATTCAACGGTAAGCACACGAAAATCGTTTCATTTTTATTGCACTGATATCAAACATTTCAATAGGAATACTATCAGGTGGCACTGATAGTTATTTTGAAAAATTTATAATGAAAATTTGAAGCACAGATCTAGAGCTAGCGGAAAGACAGACAGACGCTGTATAAAAACATTTCTCGAATTCTTCCAATAATTCGAGAAATATTTTCACGGCATTGTTGGAAATGCGGCAATCTGAACATGTTGCTTTTAAAAATTAATCGCTTGTTCGCATTTATTTGGTTATTATTGCCACTTACGCTCGATATACGAATGACCGTCACTTAGGTGTGTTGTTTTATTGTATTCTTTTTTGATTTATTTTATTTTATGGTTTGCTACCATTTATAAACTTTTATAAATTTATCGAATATATATTTAAATGGATTTATAATACTCTTCACGCGTGTCGACACTCGCATTTACAGCATTTCGAAATTAGTTCACACACAAGTTTATTGAACTTGAACTCATTAATAATAGAATAGAAACCGCAGAGTATTTTTCACACCTAATACGCAACAAGTAACAAGCATTTGAATAAAACACAATTGTTGCGTGCTGTTAATATCAGCCGACAAGGTTTCCATTCACTAATAGTTGTGCAAAGACAAGAAAAATAATAATCAATAAAAATAATTGTAAAATTCTTAAAATTTACACAAGACATTCAATTGGAATTGATAATCTCCTAGGTTATGAAAACCTACAACGAAGAGCTTAAACTTAAATATGTTTTCATTGTTTTCAAAAATTGTTTTGCTTCTTTTTCTAGTTTAGTGATTTCATTTACAATTGCGACAATTGATTTTAATTTTATCTGGCAAGTGAAAAGATCGCTGCCTTCTCTAAATATTGAGTTCGCGGGCCGATCGGGAGATTACAAATTAATATTTGCTACCGTTAAACGCCAGAGACTGTGAAGCTATACTAAAAAGGTGTTCTTAAAAACAATTTACGTTTTTTCTTCCAACTTTCAACCTTAACTTTTGCCATTTGGATAAGTTTAACAATGAATTGCCGAACGGAGAGATAGGCAAACGTAAATGGCAAATAGGCAATAAATTCTGCACTAACTAAGTAATAAAATTATAGAGTCTTTGAGACGGAGGCGCTCACTCGTGATGATTATATTAAAGTAACCAAACAAACAATCTGTGATTAGATTAATTGCGTATATATTACACAATCTACGATTAGATCGTTCGTGGCTGTTCTGTAACTAAAAGTTTGATTATATTTTCTGTAAACAATTCTATTACACATCACAGCCATTGCCTTCGATTACACATAATCCTTCCTAGTTTCAAGTAATCTAAACCTAACTATAACTATATTTTAAAGGATTTGTGGGGAAAAACGAAGGATTTAATACAATGAAGTAAGAAGCATTTTAGGTTTATCTTGGATATCTACGAATAAAAATGAAAGCACATTTTCGGTATTAACAAGAAGCGCGTCAACAGCCCAGTCTGCGATTGTTTATAAATATAAATAAACAAAATGTGTTGCAGCTTTGCAACTATTAGAGGACATTTGTCAGTGAATCGCACGCATTTTCATTCTTCATGGTATAAAACTTCGCATAACCATTTTTGGCGATCTCGACACTGTCGCTAATTGACAGTGGGGGATATCCTGGTAAGCAAGCAAACTCGCTATATTTACATGATTGCACATAATAAACAATATTGTGCAACTTAAAGACGCAGTGATAATTATATAAAACGAGTAAATGGTCGGGCAGGAGAGCTGTTCGTTTGGATAAAATGCATTGATGCAAAGTTAAATTTTAGAATTAGAAGGAAAATCCAATACTTTTGAAAGAGTTTTTAACAAACAAATTTCCGCTTACTGCTAATTATATTCAGAAGGGCTTAAGACATACCCACCTGGTTCGTCTGATTTCTGTCAATGTATTATTGTGTTTAACCTACAGGTCCAAATTTTTGAGATATTTTAAGGAAATTTTGTACACTGGCGTGCTTTCGTTCACGGACGAGCGCTGTTGAAAATGGTTCGGACCGGTCGACCATTTTCGAAATTGCCATTTTCAAAATTTCTTGACAAAATTCACTAAGTCGCAGTATCGCCATTCTAAATTGGTATGAAAAATTTGATTCAGCTGGGGCAATTTTTTGAACCATCCTCATATAACCGTTCCAATTAAAATTGAAGTTTTTTATGGTAAAAAGATATAATTTTCAATATTTCATGCTAAAAATTGATTCGTGATAGTAAATTGACAAAGAAATCAATTTTGCTGAATTTGGGCCACGTAGGTGTATTTTTTGGATACCAAGATCTAAGAAAGAAGACCTAAGAAAAGAAATGACAACGAAATATAAACTATAGTAAGGTAACTGGACCAGAAAAGTTTTCCTTGAATTGCAAAAACCAGAAAATATTCTCCTAAAAGAAAAAAAATAGTTACACAATTCACTATATATTGTTCATGGACGTTTGTACACGATTGCGCGAAACTGTAAGCATAATATATTTATAATTGAATCCCAGTTTGAATAAAAGCAATCGTAAGTACGTCATTAGTAAAACCCGATTATTTTTATATCCACTTTAATGCAAATAAATTCTATATTTTTATTTTTACCGGGAAAGAGTAAATCGTGAAATTCAATGAAATTGGCGGTACTTTTATTATTAGAGCGAAGATGAAAAAGTAAATTACAGTGCTCGTGACTCATCTATCAGAAGATGGCGGTACACTTATTTTATTATTCTCTTCATAACATGTGGAATCTAAACAGATGAAGTCTAAGTATTTGGATATTCGTCCGCTTGCCTCTTGGCAAATTGCAATTTTAAAAACCATTAAAACTTAAAGCATGCGACTTAAATTTGACGTGTTCGTTCCAAGTTTAAAATGGACTTAATTCGTTCACAAACGTAAACTCAACAGGTAAGGAACTGAAAGCCGGAGAGAATTTTCAAATATTTTTATTCACAACATGAGTAATTTAGAAAACATAAACTTGCAATTTGGCAGACGTATTTGCAAAAATTCATAAACAAATAAGAACATTACAGCGGATAAGGCCGATCAATAAACACTCTACACCAATTCGCCTAGCAAATTTATTCGCTCGTTCTGGTAATAACATATTAAAAATTACACATTATTTACATTGAAATGCACACTTTTCATGAGAGCCCGCATATTGGAGGATGCCCAAAATATCATATGAACTTGTCTAAATTTAACGGATTGATTTACTTCTTAAAAATGTTATTATTTTTCAGTTTCCGTCATAGAAATTATATTTGCCGTCCATATAAGGGCTTGCTTTTCGTGACGACTCTTATATATGTTAGCATCTAAAAAATGGACCTGTGTTATTCGAATTCCCTGTTGTTAATTTTTTTGGTTAACTTGCTACTATGGACTAATATTCATCGTAAGATACTCAAAAGGAGACCTTTTTCTGAAGTGGTTACTATTCATTAGAAATCTTATATAGAGTGCGGTCCAAGAAATACGTCCATGTCGTTCAAAACTTGATTCACATAATTTTTATCTTAATTTACTACAAATTTTCATCATAATTTTTATTATAAAACAATCAATAACAATGCAGTTGTTTTGGCGAAACTTTACCTGGATGCTGGCATCCAAAAAATAGACTTACGTGATCCAAGATGGGTAAAATTAATTTCTTTGTGAATTTAATATCACGAACTAATTTTCACCATGAAATATTGAAAACTATATTCTTTAACCATAAAAATTCACTTTATTTAGGAACAGTTATATGAGAGGGGGTTCGACCTCAACTGAATAAAAATTTTTCATACCGATTTAGAATGCCGAAATACTATTACTCACCGACTTTTGTTGAGAAATTTTGAAAATTGCTTTTTTCAATTGCGTTGGTTCTTGGATCAAAGAACGTGAGTATGCCGAATCTATCTATCTCAACCTGTGGGTTGAACATCATAATATAGGGGCAGAGATCAGGATGACAGACAAGTCACTGAATCGATCGGTAGCTGAGTCTATCTTAAGCCCTTCTGTGTCAAGCGCAATGTGTTCATTATGTATCCCAAAGTGGTTCTTCTATTCCACTGGAGAATATTTTTCATCATTTTTACGTAGACTTACCTTTTCTACTCTCGATGTTACCGCAATTCGCCATAAAAGTTATCGACACTACCATTGCCAGACACATTTTTATTGTGAACATTTTCTTGCTCGTCTTCGCTGTTAAACCTGAAATGTAAGCATTGATGTAGTAGGCGTTTTGTGCCATTGATTATTGCTTTTTGAGTAAATTATTTATTCGCTCCGTTAACAACTCATTCAATAACATTGTAAACACTTGGCTTGTAGATAATTTAAAGCTTGGATGGAAACTTTTAAGCTTTTTTATTATAATTTACGTTTGTAAATATTTTAGTACTCAGAAGTACTTTTTAAAAGTCAACGTTGAAAATTCAAATTGTATTCATCACAATATAATCTTGATTAATGAATAAGTCCTCCGGTAACCTTTCAATCGCTGTAACGAATACTTTCGATTTTTTACTGCACAAAACGTAAGCTAGGACTTTCGTCTTCGTCCATAATAACAAGTTCATTTCCGTGATTATTAGCAAAATGGATTCTATCCCGGTACCAATCAGTTTTTCTTTTTAGTAAAACCAATCAGTTTTTCTTTTTAGTAAAACCTTCCTCCACACGTCTCTTATATCAAAGACAAATTCAAAAACTTTCTCTTTTCTTCTTGTAAAAATCATTTAAATTAATTCGCTTATTGTTCTCAAGTGAATAGATTTCGATCGCATTTATAATTCCACAATAACTAGTAAGGCTTTCCTATTTATCATTAAAGATGACTTACCCTGTTATTTGATATGCTTGATACAGTTTTAAGAATTAATTTTATTTCGGATTTCTGTGCGCACTTCTTCGTTGGTCAAAGTATTTGTTACTATATAGACTCTGTTACTATTATATTATCGTTACAACTTTTAATGTGCCAAAGCACATCCAAATCATATGCTCACGTTTTGCTTATTACACAACTTGTAGGCATGTTTCGTCCATCACCAGCAGAGATTATGTTCGACATAATCGTTCATCGGAGCGCACAGTAGACAAAACTGTGAGCAAATTTAGAGATGTCGGATCTGTAACAGATTCTTCAAGGTCCATATATAATCTAAACTGCAAATGTTGGTACTGTTAGCCAACCGAAGTATCGAAGTAAATCCAGATTTATCCATTACACGGCGCGCATATTATTTGCGCTTATCTTTGGAACATTATAGCGCACTTTGCATTTGAATTTGCATCTGCAACCTAACAAAGTTCAGTTAATATAAGATATGAAGGACTAAAGATGCAATACGCAGAAGATACGCTGATTGTGTGCTTGAACAACAACGTTTGAATGACGATTTTTCGTATCGAATTTTCTTCAGTGGAGAGGTTCATTTTTCGCTTGGTGGACATTTCAATGAAACCGGTCTTGCCTCGACTATGTTATTCTTACTTTTTTAAAATTTATTTTCCCTAAATGAAATTCATGCAACACGAAACACACAGACTTTTGCTTCGCCATTTGTTTAAAAGATTAAAGATTAACTAACCATTTCGTATCTCGCCTGACGGCATCGATATACAAAAGATTAGCAAACGACATTATACTAATCGAAACAGTCGGTAAATGATTCTATAATCCCGGTGGGTAAATGGCAACTTAGCACTGGACGTTCACGCAGAGAGTTTGATGGATTTTGATTTGATCGTTTCTGTCCCTCTGTTTACTATTGATACTTTTTTAAAATGACAAGAACTTAAAAGAAATATTTGCACATGACAAGTAAATAACAATAACTAAATCGGGCCACGACTTCTATATGTTTACCTTAAATGAATTATTTGGGATTCGTGTAAAAGGAAAACACAGCTTTAATGTCGTTTTTAATTTAACTTACTTTAAATTTGTCTTATTATATTAAAATTTTTTTGAAATCAATTTGTTGGTATTGAAATGTTTTTATTATTTTTAATTTTGTGGCGGCACACACGCAGTTACTTTAACGCTACTATGACTTATTTGGTCTCGCACGTATTGCAAACAATATATTAAGTGCGTTTTATGTCCTGCGTTCGATTTTGTTACGCTGTTGTGCTTTTGAGTACTTCTTTGTAGTTGGTCATTCCTTTTAATTGAAGTAAACGGAAAGAGAGCTAGTAAGATAAAGAGACAGGCAGACAATTCAGATAAGACTGGTCGAGTGTACAAACACCTGAAAATGAACATCAGAAATTTGAAATATTTTGTAATAGAATTGAAAAGAAAAAGTTAATTAAGTTCCACAAATAATGATCATTCGGGAGATCATGGTTTAAGACCGATAAGCCAAGATGCTAAATATACAATAGATAGACTAGCAATCCTTTCTAAATGCTGGTAACGATGAATCTCTTTAAAACAACGATGGTCAAAGATTTGCTGGCAATGCCATTGTAATGCATACCAATTTCTGAATATATAAATAAATTAGCTTTAAATTGTTTAAGTAAATGAAATATGTACGCTTTCGGGTCGGTGGAAGGAAGTGTCTCACGCTGTTCCGGTTTGAAATTGAAGGCTTAGATTTAGACATCTTTCGATTTATCGATCTTCTTCTTAAATTCTTCTAAAAAAGAGAAATCGCTACAAAGTGATAGAGTAGAAAAAGCGTTGATATTACTACACAAAGAGATGAACGTGACGAGAGTAGTAATCGAAAAACCCTCTGCTTGATGCTCTTAACAACTTACTAAAAGTTACAAACGCTCGCACTAAACGTTGAGCGAAATTGTTTTTATTTGTATAGTTTTTTATCTTTTTCAACCGAATATTTATGATTTGTGTATGTATTTTTATATTTTCCCCTTTATTAGTTTTGAATCATGTCTTTTTTTAAACACTGAAAGCTGTGATTGTAAACTGCCGATGACAATCATGATTGTACTAGATTCCATGAAAGAAAGTTTCCAAGTATCTTCATTGCCATTATGAAGCATTATATTATTAAATATAAACCTTTCGCACTTAATACTGTTCTACTGTATTTTATTCAATATTGCATCAGTAAATATCCCAGGGTAATGGGTAAACTACATTCATTCTTTCATTTATAACATCCAGTCGTGCTATGCATCACAGACTAATAATAAAGTAAAGATTTATACATATCAACGTTTAACCACATCCATGTATTCGTTCGTCAGTCCTTTTCACTCCTATATAAATGCGCATAACGCTCACAAACGTCATGAGACTATAACACAGCGCATAGCACATGCTTCTTGCAAGGCCAATGCTGGCAATATTTATTCTTATCGTCGAAGAGTAGATTTACACTCCTTTTTGGGCGTATTCGTTTATAACACCTAAAAGCCAAAGATTCTATAATATATTTATTCCATCGACAGCAGAATCCATATTTGTTATCAGCTGGCGTTTCGTCTGTTGTTTAAAAGGCTTTATATTAACTAAACATATTTATAACGGATTTTGACGCGTTACGTTAAAAACAACGCCACGCCATATATTAAGTTGTGTAGCATTATATTCCTACGTTCCTCTAATGAGATTTAAAAAGCAAATTAGAGCAGGAAAAGGTTTCTAGTCGTTTTGGTGCAAAGCATGCTTCCCCAGCGTTCCATTAACCAAAAACTTTTCATGTACTACAGACACGCCAACTGACTCATC
Source organism: Glossina morsitans morsitans (assembly GCA_001077435.1). Classification (NCBI taxonomy): domain Eukaryota; kingdom Metazoa; phylum Arthropoda; class Insecta; order Diptera; family Glossinidae; genus Glossina; species Glossina morsitans. The sequence continues at coordinate 47,911 of CCAG010009907.1, forward strand.
GAGATCATTTCCTTACCGAAAATTCAAAAGAAAATCTGCTATAATTCTTGAGAATTATTGACAACAATATTTGCTAGGTCTAATAGTTTAATTCCTTTGTAGGTTTCCTTGATGTCACAACTATCAACTATCAACTAAAATTATATACACTTATATTTCTACCTCTCCAATCTTTATTGCTACGAAGTGAAAGTTCCAGCAACCCAAAGACCGAAAGATATAAGAACAGGTGGATATGGTTTAAATGTTTCAAACTCTTATATTGATCAAATTTTAATCCGGAAATCTCCTTAACCTTCGGGCGTTGTTCAAAATTCAAAATTTCATGAAGTCGAAATGAAAATATTTTATTAAATTATTATTTTGCAATAAAACACTTTTAGGAAAGTATTTTAAAAATTGAAAATGGATAAACTCTTAATGTCGACAGGCAGGCAAATTAACAGAAAAGAAAATATTTAATTCTAATAATATCGCTGCAATTATCACCATTGCATACATAAATAGACAAATGTATCCTGTTCTACTATTTAACGTGAAGCGATTACATAAAAAAGTCGTATACAAAATAAATATCGAAATTAATAAAATAAAACAGCTGTACATTAAAGCGCTTGAACGTAATACGACCAGATGTTGCGAATAGATTTCTGGTAAAAAAATGGACTTGACAAGCCAGGGCAAACCCAGGCTCAAAAGAATACTGAAAGTATTAGAACCCAGTGAATTGCTTAACCCCATTACTCCGTAACCTTGCTTAATGACAGAAATACTGGAAACTGCCTCGGGTATAGTCATTCCAATAGCCAAAATGGTCAAACCCATAACTGCATCGGGTATACCAAGAGTGTCTCCTAAAGAGAGCAAGAAAAAAAATGTTTAATATCAAAATAGAATAACAAATAAAGAAAGAGACAGAATGGCATAGAAAACTCAAGCTTTTACCTATTATGGTTATAGTAAAAGCCATCAAGTACGAAATTCCTCCGATCCATAAGATGGAAAATAAAAATGTAATATACTTCAGTCTAGGATGCTTATGGCATTTTGGTATAGTTAACGAGAGTATCAAGATGATTGGCCATTTCATAAGGTATTTTAAGCAACTAGGCTTATCACATGACCAGTGCGTGGCACCTGAACCTAAAAGGATTTGGTTAGCTCCTTCAAATTGAAACCATATTTCCGGAATCTTTCTTCTACTAACCTATTTCAGTAGGTATATCTTTTCCCAATTCGGCTAAATTTAGACAGGAATGTGCTTCGCAGGCCAGACTATAATGCGAATAACCGTTATTCAGTCCTTTCATATCCGCTTTCAATATTAGAGGAGTGAATTCAGTAACTTGCTGATAATGATGGTGTCTATTGCCTAATATAAATTGGCGCGTCTTGTAGGCGACACTTTTGTGATGATACATAACTATTAAAAAGGTATCAAATGGGGGACGTTCGATAAAAAATATTAACATCAGCAACGTAGCACATGCGAAGATAGATACCTTCTTATATATAAATGTGAAACAACGTTCTCCTCTTCCTACTCTCTTACTATGCTAAGCTCTAATTACTATTGTCTTCGTGTGTATGCTATACTTTCGCTATCTTAATAAGTGCTATTATGTGCCATTAAATTTGCCTATGATTTGCAACACATATTACGCGAAAATCTTGCGAGTGATTGGTCATGCTTACTAATATGTTGAGGTCAGATATATATAAACATGTATGTATATGTGAGCAAGCAACAAAAACAACATGTTATACCGAATACCACATTAGAATTTGCTAAAAATATGCATCATACTCACTATAAATATATTAGCTGTCAACAAATAAGAGACGTTTTCGCGACATCAATGTTTTCTTTAAAGGTATTATTCTTCCTTGTTTTGGTTTTCTTTAATAAAATGTCGCTGAAAAAGGAGTATTCTAAAGAAATATGCTAATCGTTAATTTGGTATCGCTGTTACAAGCTATTCGCTCGCTTGTCGCCGAAATAACTACATGAATGAAAAGGGAAATATGTACCTTGAAAAGTTTCGGATAACTTACCTAACATGTACACAAAGTACCCGATGACCAAACACAAAGACTCGTACCACATAATACGGCCATCCACCACAATACCTAGCAATGTTAAAACGACCATCGTATAACTGAGACAATCTCTGGTAATTGGCCACCAATCGAGTTTTAGAGAATTGCCAAGAAATAGGCCACAGCAAGCAGGCACTGCTAGCATATTGAATATAGCTGAACCGACCACAGTGCTTTCACCGATGTCTCCTTTCGTGACAAACGTTCCCACACAATTTATAAATAATTCTGGTGTAGAGACAGCCGCCGCCATAATTGTTGCTCCAATGATATCGTGATCTATTGTAAAGCCTAAATGGATTAACGAATTTATGTTAGGTCTGGAGGTAATACAGATTATTTTAATAATTCTATGTTATACTTGAAACCACTTAAGTGGTTGTAATTTCTTTATCGCAGCAATATTATTACTATTATGATTAAAAAAGCTCTTGAAAAGTGATAGATCAACTGCCAATAATCAAATAGATTTAAAAAAAAAAACATATATATTTTCCGGTTAATAAAAGAAAGAAAGAAAGAAAAAATGTATACTGACACAATATAATATATATGCATCGTTTTTTTGTATCTACATATATACGTATTAATATGTATTTTTGTATGTATATACATATACCGTTTATTTACCAACTGACCCTCGTTATTACAAACATTATCGAAAAATATGGACATACTAATATCTCGTTTCGTTTGTAACAACGTATACGCCCAGTTATTAATCGAATGGGCGTGTAGATAAAAAAATTGCAACAAGAATTGGAAGTTGTTGATTTCAAAACTACATTTCCACTGATTTTAACATAAAATAGAAAAGAAACCTACTGACTAAGAGATAATCGTCCTAAATTCGAGAGTTGAAATCATATGTAAAGTCCTTACTGTACATCGCCGGAAGGAGCTATGTGGTATTTAAATGAAACCCATTTTGTGGTTGCATGCTTGTTCGTTATGCAAGCCTACCTTTACAAATCTTTTGAATACACGGTATCAAGTAATCATCGCATACGATAGCTAAAATCCAGAAACCGTAGACTGTCAAAACTATATGTACAATAATCCAACCGTGCAATCTTTGCGGGCGAGTCAAGCCGTCCTCAGGAAATTGTAAAATGGCTGCCATTGTACACTGGTTTGCTTTTACATCTTTAGTTAAAAGATTACGTTGCAAGTGAACTATAAGTAAAATGTACATATAAAAAAAAAACTTAAAAACCAAAAGCACAACATTTTTTAGAAAAAGATTTTAATAAGCTTTTATTATAACTTAATAAAGTGTTTATACTTTATTTACCAGACATTACGCTTTCACTGTTATTTCGATCTTGTTTACTATTACGTAACAATATCAATAACAATTGGCCCAAAAATATCAAAGTAATAACACACAATAAAACCGTTGACCAAAAATTTAGCTTAAATTTTTCAAGTCGTTCTTTATATAAGTAAAATTTAACTTGAATTGACATCTTGTTGTCGTTTTAATGGCGAAATAATTAAAAACCTTAACAGCTAGAGCGTGGAAGAAAAAGAGCCCAACAGCAAAAATGAAATCAAAAGAGACGGGACGCGCGTACGTTATTTTTGTAAATGAGACTCTGGTTGGGTTATCATTACTTCGTTTCAATGTTGAGCGATCATTGCAAGATTATTTTTCACAACAGAAAATTTTGTATTTTATGGAATCGAACGTAATTCAAGAATCTATCTATGCATGCAGGCGGGCGTACTTATTCGAGATCGTGAAAGTGAATAACAGATAAGGTTACTTCAACAGCATGGAAAGTTTTTAATCAATTATTATTAATTTTTAGCGGAATTATCTGGTTTTTTTGTTATTTTCTATGTAATAACTTTCTTTTTTATTAAGTTATTTTTAAATAACAAAAAAATTATTATTTCATCTTATATTCTTGCCCAGAACGGGATGGAGCGAAGCAAAATCGAAATAAGTCGTATTGAATGAACTAAAGAGTGACTTTAACTACGACGGGGTATTACAAAATTCATAAACTTGCCGCCAAGTGATGGTAAACATATATATTAGATATGTTTTTCCGAAATAATATCGATAGATAGCAAGAAGCGATATTCTTTCGGTCAAGCGATATATTATGTGCGCGGTCTTCCACGGAAACCAACCCTTGCAAATATATTATGCTGATATTTGCCAAGTTTTCGTTGAAGAAGTCGCTTCGGCCATTGTCGCACTAAAACCACTTCAATACTGCGAATTCGAAAACCGATTTGAACCGAGCTGATCTCATGAAATTGAAATAGCAACCAAGTCGGTTCTTCGTTTCCTTCGGTTCGTCCGTTTGTGTGCACATACGCAATTATAATTTTGATGTTTTCATGGCTGTCAGCCCTTAAGTTTCATTCGCGACGAGATTGTTTATTTTCGCCAATGTAATACCTGAAAACAATATTAAATTTTGCTTCCAGGCTAATTCAACAATAGTAGTGACAAGGAAATGACAAGATGGTCCAAGATTTATTTTAAAATTCAAACTGAGAGATTATTACGAACTTTTTCTGTTTCTTTTATCAATGACAGTAGTTACGCTGTTAATTAGCAGTCCTTTGACTACTTAGTTTTTCATTCTCTAATTTGTATGAACAAAAGTTCTGTTAACAGTTGCTTGATATGATGTCGTATTCTCTCAAAGGTATATAAGTGTGTTTGTACGAAAAACAGCAACAAGCCGACATGAATGTAGCGAATATAGCTTATTTTCACATTGAAGAATTCTAAATTTTTATGTTTGCGAAATGCTTCAATAAATTTCAGTAAAAATTTTCATATCAAGAAATATAAAGAAATTTTTTGTTAATTAAAAAAATTATGTTGAACAACAATTAAATAAATTAACAAAATATTTAAAACTATCCCGTAAGCCTAACTTATGCAATTTGAACCGTTCTTTACTTTATAGATTAGTGCATAGCGGTTAAATTCCTTGATGTTAAGCTTTCTATATAAAAGAATAGTTTTCCGTTTAGTATTGAGATATTCGGTGTATACAGACGCTAATCAGGGAACCCTCTAAACTGCATTTTCGGTATTCATGACTCTTGTTGCTTGTGAAATAGCTCTATCTTATCCCAATTATCTTTGTTGGTTTCAAGGGTTTCAAAGTGATGATTCTGATGTCGAAGGTAAAGAACGGCCTGGAAGACCAAAAAAGGTCAAAGACACTGAATTGCAAGACTTATTGAATGAAAACTCAGACCAAACTCCTGGAAAACTTTCGAACAGTTTAGCAATTGATGGATCAACTGTTTCTAGACGTTAACATGTTATAGGAAAAATTCAAAAAGAGGAAAATTGCTATCATAGGAATTGACTGAAAATGTCATGGATTAGTTCAGGAGACCTATCCACATTGACATCGAAACGGAATATTTATGGCCATAAAATTTTGCTGTGCATATGGTGTGATCAGCAAGGTGTAGTGTAATAGGACCTAATAAAACTGAAAACCGATTGAAACTGTTACTGGAGATGTCGACCGAGGTCAATTGATCAAATAGGGCGATGTATTGTTGCAAAAAAGACCACAAACAGCGGTTAACAGACGCAAAGTCTTGCGTGACAACGTTTGGCCACACGTTGCAGGAGTTGTCAAGGATACACTCTTGCAGCTCGAATGGGAAGTTCTGCCGCAGCCAGCGTGCTCGCCGGACATGGCACCTTCTGATTGCCACTTGTTCAGACCGACGCAGCATGGCTTAGTTGACACGTGATTTTGAAACGCCGAAAAAGTGGGAAAATAGGTCGATGACTCGATCTCTGCCTAACCAATATCGTTCTATCGTCATGATGTGGCCATAATGGCAGAAAGATGGAGAAAGTTGTAGAAAATGATGGAAGATATTTCGATTATTATATATTGCACCCATTTTTCTCAATAAATACATTTTCCAACTAAAGAAATGATCACAATACATGCAAGCACCAAGTACATTCACATAGTATAGTACGTTAGTAGCACTAAAATAAAAAAATTGACAGAATTTTGTTTTCTCAGAGTATTAAGTATGGTTGCTGTGTATCTCTCGACTGGGAAATTTTTTTATAAATTCTGCAAAAACAGCCGACTACCAGGCAGACAGACATACACTGATAAAGAATAGATGATATTTCTGAAACCTCTGGTGTGTACTTCTGAAATTAAAAGGAAAGCAGAAAATAGTATGCATACTATGCGCTTCTTGCAATCCTTTCCAACTGCAATAGTTACGCAGTTCTGCACAGAAAGTAATAAACTTTCCATAGGGTGCTCAAAATAAGCAGACATTTTTTCCTCCCTGACAGCCTAAATCGTTAGCATTGCGTACGAAACTTCGAGCTCCTCTTATTTTGGGAATTATTATTTTTTATTAAAGAAGTTAATAAGAGCTATTTAATATAGCCTACTTCGCACGTTTTTCTCAATGCAACTAAGAAATATTGGGTGACAAGCCCCGCCGTCGTAAATATAGCTTTAGGTTCAAAGGATAGGCTATATCCGTATTAGTTCTTGTATTCAAAGGAGTCGCTTGCTTTTTGCGCCACTTTCAAATAATGACCGCACGCGTATCGACGCCAGCGATTTTCTGTTTAATTTTTCGTATGAAGTGTGTCATGTTAGATTGAGATGTTGACAATTTTGTCTATTTCTTCGGTCTTCAATTCCGTTATGAATTTGTTTTACGCGCAACTTTTTAGTTTGCTTCTTTTGATGAATACGTGTGTTAAAATATTTTTCTGATTTTAATTTTAATGCTGTTTATTGTACATTGAATTTCATTTTAATGGCAAAATAACTTCCGTCTTAATTTTAATTGCGACTTAATTAAAAATTTGGAGGTAGATCATTAAATATTATCATTTTGTCCATTTCCGATTCATAACCTTCATTTCTGCACATCTCATTCACTCATCAGGCAAAAAATGAACTGTAAGGAACATTTAAATATTGCAATGTCTGCCGGACAGCTCAAACTAGAAAATTTTTCCGCGTTACAAAGAAATCCAGTATATATATAGATGATTATTAACCACTGACGAAAAAGTGTTCGCATATAAATTGATGTCGCCTTAATTACAATTTACTGATAGGAGAGTGGGCAGTTCGGTAAATTAGCTTCGAAAAAGAAGTTCAATTCAATGAGCGTCGCGAACACAATGTAGCAAACAAACACACTTATGCAGAAAACCCCAAGGGATACGTTTAGACGAAATCGGTTAACCATAAACGTTAAATACAAAACAGTTACGCACAAAAAAAGGATTGCGGTCGACTGATACAACGCTTTGGAATTAAAAGAGATGAAACTTAATCTGGGATCACTCGTGAGAGATCTTATAAGCCACGGTACAGCTAAACAAAAGAGTACGTCCACGGAATTAGACCCGATTGCATTGCAAACTGCCATAGAACCGTACCCTATAGGTCAAGCAGGAGAGAAGGAACGAAAGAAGAAAGTACAATTTTGTATTAGCTATCAAAAAGCAAATTTTATACCTTTTCTCGTAACGATATAGCTGGATATCATTTCTGGTATACTGGTACCCGCTGCTAAAAATGTGATTCCCATTACAGAGTCAGGCACAAATATGTTAAAACCTAGTTGAGAAGGGTATTTTAATTACTTTCAGCGTGCAAACATCTTACTTACCAATTATGGTTATCATCCAGGAAAGTAAGTAAGTTAAAACGGCAATCCAGGCAATCGAAAGGACGAAAGTAAGTATAGCACATCGGCGAGTTAGCTTTCGTTTGCAGTTTGGTATAGTGAAGAAAAGCACACATTCCCATGGATACGATAAAATCCAAAGAAATTTGGCACAACAACCTCTTTCTGCAGGCCATCGACAAAAGTCGAAGGGTGGTTCTTCATCCTCATCTTCGTCCGTCTCATGGTCTAACAAATCAAAAACTTCTCCCTTCGGTCTAAAACAAGGGCAAATACATTCTCGTCCTGGTTCTGTAATTAACTTCAACGTACTTAAAAATTTTTTTTGCATTAAATTCTTTTTACGTACTCCGAAAAACTCTTTGCAACTTTTGATCCAAAAATAAAGTGATTGTATTTACCAGGAATATTATAACCAACGTCATTGCCTCCCACCACTGAATACGTCCATCATATATAAAAGCGGTTAATACAGCAACTGCAATTGTATACCACAGCATGTCGCGAGAAACAGGCCACCAGTCTAATTGGATACCCTACCAATTAACCACAGAGTGATTACAAGAAATGCTTTTGAATTGTAAAAGAGAAGACGCATATAAACAATACTATACTATACGTACCGACCCTGCTATTAGACCACACACACCAGTTATTGCCAAAGCATTAAATACCGCTGACCCTACTATGGTGCCTATGCCCATATCACTCTTTGTTATAATTGTTGCGTAAAGATGTATGAAAAACTCGGGAGCAGAAGTGGCACCCGCCATCAATGTGGCACCCGCTACGTCATATGACATATGCCACTCTGAAAAGTAAAGACAAAAAAAGGTTTTTACATAGAACACACATATTATAACAATGAAAGCTTCGTACGGATTCTTAACTTTTCCACAGCCGGCACACAAAACCCGTCACACACAACTGCTAAGCCCAGGAACAAATAAGCGCTAACCAAAAAGGCAATAGCTACAAAATCCCAACGCGGTGGAGGAGCTGTCAACCAGTTTGGGTATTCCTCAATACCTAACATCGTGCAATTGTCATCTTTTATCAACCGTCCAGACCAAGCAGTAAGTGGCTGAACTATAAAAGATTCTTTGTAACAATCTCCAGTATCTTAGTATTATCGAATCTCCAACTTACTTTTGGTAATGATGGCTTTCCCTAAAATAAGAGCCATTGCTTTACCTATGCACAATATTTTCGTCAAATATATAAATAGAAACTTTAATATGTTTCGGTGCTAAAAAAATGTTCTAATAAAACTTTCTCGTTATAATTTTCTTTTTTCTCTTGTTTGTCAAAAAGTTCTAGTACTAATTAGCGGCAACTAGATGAAAAATTGCTTAGAAAAACTTGTCCAACAGAAACATTTTTCAAAAGAACTTACTTTAACGCCACAACATAGAGATATTATTCACATGTAATACAGAGTAAAAACGTTCTGTTGACAATGCAGAGAAACTTTGCCCGCTTCGCATTACGATATTCAATCCCTGCGCAAAGCAGTTGGCTTGAATTAAAGGTGTTAAACGAAGTATTATATCGATAAAGGGAAAAAAGACTTACTGAGTTTGGATACTTTTTTAAACTTGAAGTGAAAGATTTCACCACTCTTCACAGAAAATGTATTTTTATAACAACTATCGAATCATCGGAGCTATTTTTCCATTTCGTTTCCAATACGGTGAAATGCGCATCGGGCACTGCATAGCGTCAGATTTATTTTTGATATAAAAAGCTACTCCACTGTTGTAAGAATTCCTTATTTAATCGAAATTGGCACTAATATTCATACATTAAATTCTAATACGGAAGTAAGCGACTGAAAACATGTCCAATATAGTGCAAAAATTGTGAAGTAAATCCAAGATTAAAATATTTTTCATCAAGGACACCTAATATGAATATAACAGACGCCGACCTAAGTTTGTCTAAAAGACGATCGATATGTGTACAATTAGCAAAAACGTCTACGATGAGCCTCAAGGGGTGTTACCACAATGAATTTTTCACCAAAAAGCTTTGTTTCTTAGCTTAGCAGATGTTTTGAATCTTCTAAAATATAAGGAAAAAATTAGTTACCTGGGGGAAATTATTTCTTTAGAATTTCGTGCTTTACGCGAAGCACTGCGAGAAGAGTTCGCGTGTGAAAGGAATCCATATCGAAAATTTACAGCCGAATGACTTGCTTCTTGTTGCCTAACTTGTGGAATCGATTAACAAACGTTCCCACACAAATATACTGTAACGTAATCTGGTCTTTTGTGATTTTACGTTTTTATTCAACGCCTTTGGCGATTAAGTTTGTACCGATGAATTATGATTTTTAGTATAGTTTTTATTACAATCCTTGGGAGATCTATTTACAAATTATTTACAGGAACTTTTGTTTTTGGCTCTATTGACTAGACTCTCACGACATACTTTGCCTTTCGAAAATATTGTGCTTATGTACCTGTGCCTTTTATAAGCAATTTACCATTGCCTAAATTAATCGCGACATATTTAATCCGTTAATCCATTTTCCCGCTACATTTTGTGTCAATTGTTGTTGGTCTTTCCGCCAATCGCCCGCTGCACGACACAGGTAACGCGCCATGAATGTGTACTTGGTTTTTCCCTACCTTTATTATTTGGTTTCTTGGAAAATCGCCTAACTTTCATGAAAACCCAAATCATCAAATATGGCATTGTCGTAACAATCCGTTTGTTTATCCGATATGGAGCTGAGAGTAAATTGAAAAGTTCCAATGATTCTGGTAAAAAATTAAGAGTGTACGACCGCTATTTTGGAGTTGGTTACGAATTCAACTGTGGAACTATACATTTACTTTCCGTTTCCTATGCGAAAAGTGCAATTGTTTTGGAAAATGCAGCAACAGGAGCATTTTCTATCAAAAAATCTTCGATAAGGGAGAATAATGAGGATTATTTGAACATAGAATGATCACTTTTTGATCCTAGGATTAAAGACTAACGGAATAACATGATAAAATATTGGGTAATTTTGATAAGTCTATTTTTTACACTTTTTTTTAAAGAAAAAGCCTAGCTTTTTTGGGTGCAATTTGAACTTTTTCATTCAAACACTCCACCAATCGCGCAAAAATCAATGTCTTCAAAATCTCCTTTGTACTTCTCCAGCTATAGGTAGGTACATTGAATTTTTTTTTTGTTTTTTTCAATTTAAAGTTGCAGCTGTTATATCGCTTGCTGCTTAGCTCCTTAAATTAAGCAGACCACGGTGGATGACTTCAGTGATGCCACTGTTTAATATCTTTCAAAAATAACTCCTTATGTATGCTTAAGGATCTTGTATGCTAAGGAATGTATGCTTCAGGATCTTGTCAAATATTATTGTTCTCGTCTTCCTAAAAAATTCTTAAAAATACCCCGGACCAGTATGTATTTTTCATATGTCTTTGTAAAGTTAATTTTTTTTCGAATTGAGACTGAAGTTTCAATATTGTTATTTATGTTTAGGATTCAGAAATTTGCTAGAGAACGAAGAGACTTGAGAAACAAAATTTTCTTTACAGGTTGACTGTCAGCTCGGCCGGTGAGGAAAATTTAAGTATTCTTTGCTAATCATATATTGTATTTAATCCTCCCTTACTTCCAAAAGACTAAAAAACAGCAGAAAAAGAAGGGAAAGAGTATAGTAAGTACGTGCCCTAAAAAGGGTAATACACTATCTAGAGAAGTTTGGCCACCTTATTAAATGTCCGCTTTTCATCTTCTCTTTCGCACAGGTCTTCTTTTTATATGAATTTAGACTAATAGCTAGGTTATCACCGGATAATTGATACGAAAGAATATTGTGTTCATTTTTTGACAAAAAATATTACAAAATTTTTTCTTCGCTGTGTATTCGATAATAATATTAACAAAAGTTTACTGATTCAAAAAACATTTTTAAAATAAGACGTTTACGAATTAGTTGAAAAGGAGACCTCACTGTAACGATTTTGCTGCGCCTTTTTGCTTCAGTTGCTCATTCGCTGGTGAAGTCAGTCATATATTAACTGCGAAACATTACACTATGGAAGTATTCATGCGCATGCGAAACGTTTCGAGAAGTAAATTATGTGTGTTTCTAAGACGAAGATGGATAAAGAAAGTATGTCGTATTGTTTTCTTCTTGCAGTTGTTAGTACTCGAAAAGTCCAAAAGATCGAATTAAATTGCTCACTACGTGCTATCGATGATTATCCAAAATTTTTTACAGAAGAACCGCCACGTTACGATTTAATTGTCGTTTGTCTTATTTTGGGCTTATATTGTGTCTTAGGTATCGCTGAGCTGATTACTGAATACGGTTTTCCTGCCGTGGAACGCATCTCTAGTAGTATGTTATACTTTTCATTTTGCAGTTGATGTATAAAAGTCTTTCAAACTCTGGTAGTAATATCCTAGCTTTCGGTTTTACGCGCGATGTCAGTGGAGCTGTCTTAATAGCAGGCGCTTCGTCAGCACCCGAAATTTTCATAAATCTCTATGCGACACTTTTTACCGAAGGTGATTTAGGCATTGGGACCATAATCGGGTCATCAGTATTCAATATATTAGCAATACCGGCGATGTGTGGCTTTCTCTCAGGGCCAATGGTTCGTAAGACGGTTTTTATCAGTTCATCACAAGTTTATCATTTAATTTTTGTCATATATCTCCGGCTTCAAGGGTATAGCAATGGATTGGTGGCCTATTACGCGCGAAATTCTATTGTATTCATTCTCGGTGGGAGCACTGACTGGATTCCTTCTTAGTGGGACGATCGAGTGGACAGAAGCCTTAATACTACTTATAATTTTCATAATGTATTTAGTTTGGCTTTTGTTTTTCAATCGTCTCGCAGTAAACCGCTGTCGCAGTATGTAATTTTGCAGAATTGTCAGAAACTACAATGAGTTTTGGAACGTTAATGTTATTTGATTTTAGGGACGGATCGCGAATGTGCTTGCAGTTGCTTTCGAGTAGAAGCTACCGTTATTGAGGACGAAGGGAAAATAAGAGAATATAAAACTGACATGCCGTTTAATTTCTTTCAGTGGCCAACTGGCAAATTATATGTAAAATTTAACTGGATCTTAACATACCCTTTTCATTTGGCTTTCTTTTTCACTATACCAAATTGCAAAAGACGACTCACACGTAGATGGTTGTTGTTATCATTCATTATGTTCGTGATATGGATTGTAACTTTAATGTATGTAATCACTTGGACGGCCACCGTAATCGGTGAGTGGAGTGGGATACTCTACCCTGTAATTGTCTTTAATATGTTGTGCTTCACACAGGCTTTCATTTAGATATACCGGATGTTATAATGAATATGACTTTGTTAGCGGCTGCTGTAAGCGTACCAGAACTTTTATTTTGTCGCACTGTTGTAAGAAAAGGTATGAAACTAATTACATGAGCATAAATTATTTCGTTATCAACCATGTCCTCCTTCCTTTTAACGCCATAGGTTTTGGTTCGATGGCACTTTGCAGTGCGATTGCCTCCAACACAATGGACGTTACGTTTGTCTTATCTTTTCCTTGGATACTTAAGAGCGCAGTAGCTATGCATCTAGGGAGGACCACTTTTTATCACTTTTTATTTCAGAAGCACTTTATGTGAATACCGCCGTTCTATTTTTGGCCACGTTCATTTTTTATATTTCGCTTATGGGTTCGCGTTTCTACCTGACTACCACGCTTGGTGTTATTTGCTTTTTTTGGTACTGTTCATACGTTATAATTATTGCAACTATTCATATGAATATTTTTTCTCCCAGTTCATTGCCCAAATGTACACTTGGGTGGGAGTAAAGAGAATTTATTTTATGCCAAAATATAGAGTAAATATTGTCATCAAAAATTTTCTGGATTAGAAAAATTTTATTAACAATGGGGCATTGTAATATCTCGGTTAAATGTTGAATAAAAAAGTTAGAATAAGTAGTAAACAGTAAAAACCAAAAAGGGGACAACTGATAACAAAAGCAGGATTTTCTGACTATACTCAACAAAAAACCAATAAGTGGAGCGCATAACGTAGCAGTTCGCAGAGAGTCACTAATTAAATTGTGATACGTAATATTATTTATTCATTTCAATTGCGAAGTTCAAGTTATGTAGCCATCACGCGCTAAAAAAGAAAAAAATCTTGGCATAGTATTAAATGGATCACTTGGGCGACACGGTAAACTACCTATGGGCTTAGTTTCTTAAACCGTGTTTTCTTACTACGCCTGCCCTCCTCAGTGCAATTATACCCACAACTGTAAGGCGCGGGTATACTCATTTTCTTTTTTTCCATAACGTATGTAGCATCCAAAAGAAAGCTTCAGAGACCCTATAAACTGTATATATGCTTGATCAGCGTGAAATTCTCTGTTGATTTACATATATCTGTCCGTTTGTGTGTCTGTGTGGTGTTTGTTGGTGGCATTATCCTGGTCGCAAAAATGAAGTGATCGACTTCAAATTTGGTATAAACATTCGAACTCCGCTAGCAAGTCCGCTTTTTTAAACAAAAATTTTTGAATTTTTGCTCGTTTCTCGGAAATTATAAAAGTTAAAAGGTTGAAATTTTCCACATGAATTTTACCAAGCACTCTACTCCTTACCTGCAAAAATGGAAAACATCCGCAGACAAAGTCACAAGTGATTCAATTCTGTTTTTTTCACTTTTTGAGGTTTTATGCCTATTTATAATAAGGCAAACAAGACCGAATGTTTACAACCATTAGGTACACTCCATAAATGAAGATATTATTACTATCTGCCTAAAAATGGGTTAATTTTAAAATGAAAATGGTAGACACCGTGATTAGCTTTTTCTTAATAGTACTTGTGATATGGGTGTCAAATAAAAGAACTTGGAGAGTAGAATGAGAAAAGCATAGCTGTAGGTATGCGAGATTCGGCCCCGCCGAACATAATTTTCTTACTTGTTATTAATATAATTGAGGCGGGAAGAAAATTGATACTAAAAACGCTACTGAAACGGGCCAAGTAACTAGTCTTTGCTATAAAATATACGTAATATATGTTTATGCTGATATCCATTTCTTTGACAAGTAACTGAAGAAACATGGCAGTGAAAGATGAATGGTTGCACCCCACGCTTCAAATGCACCAATATGATCTTTCGGAGTGTACGAAACGTACCTTTATGGAAATTGTCAGATGCATAACGAAGAGGGTAGCAGCGCGGGTTCCGTTTTTTGCAGAGGCTTCGAGTGCAGCTTATGCAACTGCCATGTCAAACATAGCAAATGGTCAGTCATCCTATTGGAAAACAGGTAATTAAATGAAATGAACATGTGTAACGGACATTAAGTGGCAAAAAGATGAGTATCTCTCTGGCGAAAGGTAGTTCACAACGCTATTCGCTTGTTGTGCCGTCAATAATAACCAACATGTCAGCAGGCTTAGGAGCGACGATGATCCTGCAAATTCCTGATATACACGATTAACGGCAATCATTATTTTTGGAAACCCATTAGCCGGTGATAAGATAAGCGAAAAAGGCGGAAGCCTGAGGCTTTAAGAGCTGCGGTGAAATCAAAAATTAACACCATAAATGTGATAGAGTCGGCTTAAGACTTTAAAACAAGTTTTATATCTAGCTGTCCCATATAGGAAGGACAAGGTAGTGTCAGGTGCAATATACTTGAGTCGATTATTGTTGGCTTTGAACAATTCAGGGTGTGAAAGAAAGAAATGTTCAGAAAAACCTTCCAAAACGAGAAATTCAAAATTAACGATTGTAAAAAATGCAATTGAATCTAGTTTTTAATTAATCTTAGTTGTTAGTGCAAAACCTTTAAGTTCAAAGGAAAGCAAGTAATTCAACGATTTGTAATATCTCCCTTATATGTTATTTTTGCGAAAGCAATTTTCCGGTGCTATCTCCGAACAAAACCAAATATTTGCACCGATTATTATTTATTAATATATTTATTGTTTTCTTAGTATTATTATTATTACGTTATTCTTAACTGGGGCTACAGTGTCTTTTGTGAAATTGTTTCTCAAAATGTATTAGTATCAGCATTAGTGCTAGCAGCAGTATTATTATATTACTAATATTGGCATTAGTATTCATGTTTGTATTATTATAAATGTTAGTATTAATATTAGTATTAGTATCAATGTTAGTAGCTAGTACTAGCGTTAGTATTGGTATTAGTATTAGTATCAATAGTAGTATTAGTATTAGTGCCAGTATTCGTGTCAGTATTAGTAATTGTACTAGCATTAATATTAGCATTAATGTTATTATTATTATGTTTTTCCTAATAAGAGCTCCAACGTCTTTCGCGAAATTATTTGTCAAAATGTTGGTTTTCAATTCTTTTTATTAATTATACATAAAGCTAAAGTGTTTACTTTGTTTTTGTGTCCTTAAATACCAGAGAAACTTAATTTTAAAAAATTAAAATTAACCTACATAATAAATTTTAACAGATTGGCGAAATGGTTTTTTTATTCAAAGTTAAAAACTTGCTTTCTAATTAAAGCAATTAGTTTTTTTAAACGAACTTTATGAAAAAAGAAAATATTTCAAAATTTTATTGCTTAGGATGTAGATTAAAATTTTCGTAAAGAAGATACCTACACAGTTTAACAACGATGGTACCAATTAGAATTTATTTTTTTCATTTTTGCTTTCGAACAAACGATACGCGCATAACTCATGACCGTCCGCAGGTCGGTAAATTGACTCGGAAGAACACATTCAATTCAATTAGTGAGGCAAAAATCAAGAATACCAAATACATGACCAAACACGCGGTACCCACTCTTTTGTCCAATTTAAATTTGTTGCACGAGAACGTTATGTAAAGCAAAAACAAAGTAGATAGTAAGGTTATGGCTGAATACTCCAGACCGGCAGAGTTTATGCCCACATAATTTTGTCCTGGTTGGATAGGAAAGAAAACGGCTTTGATTAGCCATGGTACTCCTAAACACAGCAGTATATCGAAGGTGTTGGATCCAATGGAGTTGCAGATTCCCATCGAACCATGACCTGAAATATGTTTGAATTATATTGAAAAAAATATTTGACAATTTTAAAAATCACCTCGTTTGGCTACTATGACACTAGAAACCGCTTCAGGTACACTAGTGCCCGCTGCCAGAAATGTTATGCCCATTACCGAGTCTGGTATTTTTAAAGTATCCCCTACACTCCGCAAGATTGAAAAAATTGAAAATTCTCATTAACTTCCTG
Organism: Glossina morsitans morsitans; assembly: GCA_001077435.1. Lineage (NCBI taxonomy): Eukaryota > Metazoa > Arthropoda > Insecta > Diptera > Glossinidae > Glossina > Glossina morsitans. The sequence continues at coordinate 64,933 of CCAG010009907.1, forward strand.
TAAAATCTTCTTTTTCCCTTTAACTTTCTTACCAATAATTGTTATCATCCAAGCCACCACATAGGATAGCGAACCAATCCACACAATGCACATAACAAATGTCAAAGGAAAAATCTTATTGTTTTTGGCTTTTTTGCAATCTGGTATCGCTACACAAAACAAAAAATGAATGGGCCATATAATCAACCATGTGAACTGGGCGAAGCAACTTTTTCCTTTGGATATCTTAACAAAAAATAGCCTTCGTCTTCTTCCAAGTCTTCATCCGCACCTGTAACATTTGCATTACTTGCCATTGTCGGCGAGGAAGGAGTTTCGGTATCTTCATGCTGAGCTATTGGAGCTAATGACAAAAGACACGTACCAGTTTTAGCCGAGTTCACGGTACTAATATTGAGATTTATAAGAGTCGTATTTACAGCATCGGCTGCTGTTGATACGGCGGGAGTATGCGTTACAGTTGAAGCAGTCGGTATTGAATATGAAGTTGTTGCTGTTGTCGCCATATTTATGGATGAAATTTTCGGGGGATCATTATTAACGCCTCCATTCAATTGAATAGTTGATAAATTATGACAAATGCGATTTTCAACGATTTCTGAAATTGTTAAAAACTCAAAGCGATGAAAAATGAAAAGGGGAAATGTCGAAATGGCTGCCACAGCCTTATCTTATTAACTTAGAGCGCCTTCAACACCCACCACCTAGAATTTAATATGATTTTATAACTAAACTTATCGAGTGGCTTGTAAATATTTTTTGACTTGCGAACTTATTTTAAATAATAAAAAAAATACTGTGCCCATTTAAACTCCGTGTACGAATTACTATTGCTTGCAAATATTACATAAAAACAAAAAGGTTAAATTATCTTTTTCGTAAATATATCTGGTAGTGTTAGAGTTACACACGCATCAAAAAGCTTAATTTCGCAATTGCAAGACATGACAGAGATGGACGGATGACGAAAACCAAACGCACTTGGAATATCACTGTTCCTAAGATTAAAAGTGATTTCAGTGCGTGTTTTCAGTTTTTGTAACCAGCCAATTGAATTGACAAACTTACATAAGCTACTATCTAACGGCGGTGGGTATAACTAAACAAACATATTCTTAAAACATAAGGAAGTAAAGAGGAAATTTAAAATGTGAAATATACATATGTACAAAATATGCGATGGAATTTAAAAGATAATAGATATACATATAGGTGTAGAAGTTTCTTATAACAATTTTTTAAGGAATTACAATTTTTGAAAAGTAGTGGATTATTTTTATTAAGAGCATTCTTCGCAAGTTGTGTTTGCGACAAGTTCATTCCTTCGGCGGTTCTTTGATATGTAAGTTCGTTTAATTAACATGACTATCACGTCAATATAAGCCACGAAATCGCCGTTGAGCTAAATTCGGGTCATCATCTACCTTTCATCCTTCAAAAATTGATTGCAACGATCGCAAATGAACTCTAGCGCAATTACAATCAGCTTCAGCACAATTTTTCAAAGGTTATAATGGCGTGCATTCCCGTGTCTTAAACTGGTAGACTTCGTTAAAACGAGGAAGGAAATGATAACATGCGCTATACGTCGAGTTTTAAAAAAGCGAATTAAACCATATTTTACGTTTCAAAAAATTTTCAAAAGATTTATCGGTCGCCTCTTAATATATTGTCATGAAAGGCAAGAACGGATTTTTGTATTTAATTTTTGTACCGACAATCGCCTCAAGGTAGTGACCTCAGGTGGTTAAATAACGGTTGCGTTGGTGAGTGAAGATCGCTAAGTTGATATGTCCGCCTGATAAAAAAAAATTTCTCTCGGTTTTAGATGAAGTCATTTGGATGAAGAGAGCAGTAACAGAAGAGGAAAACGATTCTAAATTAGGTCAATGATTCGTTACTACAACTGATTGATATGTTGTCTGCATCTATGAAACACTGTCTCCATTTCTCAATAATTTAAATTTTCAGGAACATACTCTACTACTCGATTTAAATAATAAATGATCTTCCATCTGTGATGAAAGCACTCTGGTATCCTCATGAATGCAAACGATATAAAGTTATTCCATTGCTCTGAATATGTGGAGGGGTTCGGTTTGCTTCATTCTGATTTATTCTCCTTAGTAGTGATGCGAGACAAATGGAGTGTTCCTGAAAGTTAGCGAGTTCAAGACAATGTCTTTTAGCAGTCTAATGACTACTACATAAATGGTGTGAAAGTGGAGTCGGTTTCACCTTCATCTGGATATTATCCTTGGCACCAAAATGACATTCAATTTTCAAGTGCAATCGGTGGCTAACAAAGCTAAAGCAACTCTTAGCTGCATGAAAAGGTACGCGAAGGAGTTTGACGATCCTTATGTCGCAAAAAGCCTACACGTGTCTCCAGTTCGTCAATCGTCGGATATGCTTAAGTCGTTTGGTTACCAATCGTCAAGTTGACTTGGTGGAGTCTGTCCAGAAACATATTTTGTCTAGGTAGCTCCTAATAGCTAGACAAATAAATAAATAAATGAAGCTCGACCTCTGTCAATGTGGATGATTTTTTTGGATCGTCTCTTTAATGTTTTCTTATTCAGACGTCCTGAATCCTTATTACAAATGTAGTCTCATCAAGAATATTGATATGTTACCGAAGAAAGGTTACCATTTTAATATTTAACTATCTGTTTATCTGTTAGATATTCTTTACTATGCTCTATTGCAATCCTGCCAACATCAATACCGTTGTGCGGTGTTGAATCGAAAATATCCCATGTCTCAAAGTCTTCTCTCCACCTGATCATTTTCTTAGTTTAAATGAAAGTAAAAGAAAGTAATTCTCTTTTTTTTTAATATCATGTTGATTCAATTTTCTTCTTCACAAATAATCTAATATTGAAAATGTCATTAAAAGAAATTTTTAAAAAATGTATGGCATTTTTATAAAAAAAAGTAATAATATATTAAACACAAAAGTTTACTTAATCATAATAGTAAATAAAATGCAATATTTTAGTGAACAGATCAGTATTTACAAAACCGGTTTTAAAAGCGAAGGGAACTGAAATCTCGGAGTATACTAAAGGTTTTAGAAACTAATATTAGATAAGGAATAGTGAGTGAAGCAAATGCGGTTAAATCCATTATTAGTATTAATGTATTAGGTGTAAAAATAAATCCTCTAGATTGAAGTTGGTTGCTTCATAAAACGTACATAACGCGTTTTTTTCCAAAATCTTAGATATAAGTAGCTTATACATAGGTGTTTGTATGGTATAAGTTTCAGCTGTTTGCACGCTGTAGCTTAGTATATATAAAGTTTAAAGGGATGGACGTCAACGAACACCAGCAAAATTTTTTTGGCCTGAATATTCGGCCTTGTAAAAGATATGGATGGTTGTCATGCTTCAACGCATGCTTTTCTTCGTTTGGATTGTCGAACAGAAGACGTTTTTGCCGTTCGGAATAACTTGATGAAATTAGAGCGACTTAACAAATATAACCGCACGGAAAGTCTACAATTTTCCTCCCTTCGCTTAGCTCTCATTTTATTGCTTTCTGTGTATTTCCTTTTTCATGGAATCGAACTGCGTTTGCTTTTCGATTTATTCTTTAGTGTACAGTAAGCTCTCTTTTGAGTTTTTGATGTATTTTCGTGTAGTTAAATTCCTCCACCTTGCGAGGCTGTAGAAGGTTCATCGTTCCCAAGACTAAAACTTTTTGGCCGTTATCTCGTAAACCACTTTCCAACTGTTTCATAACTTACCGTATTTTCGCTCCGCGCTAACTTAATCATTTCCATGGCGGAAGCTAGATTTTTTTCAATTTAAAACAGAATAACATGCATGGTATAGCAAACTCTTTAACTACAGTTTGTAAACAAGTCAAACTTGTCCCAGATAAAGATCAATATCTAAGCTAAGTATACAAAAATTTTGGAAGAAATAAACGCATTTTGTACGTTTTATGAAGCAACCAATTTTAATTTACAGAATTTATTATGCACTTAATCTTATTTTAGTGGAATAATTGAAATATTATAGTTGCTATGTAGAAAAAGTTATAAGTCAAGTTGAAAGAAATCTTTCTAATGAATGATAGTACCACCTGTTTCTTTTTCATTACTGTTCTTCGTTTGAATACTACAATTGGAAGAACGGCTGCGTGAACGCGCCTGTTTAACGCCACCTGTACGTCATTATAAATAAAAGTGTTCCATATTGACGTTAAAAATATTAATTTAGATGAAGTGTATAGAATTTTTCCCATAAAAGTCATAATCGTTCGGCCAACTTACCTTTAGCACATTTTTGAAATGTTTTATCAAAATACATAACGGCCAAATAGACAGCATACAATGACACCAATATTAGAGCTTCGTACCATTCCACACGCTCATCATGCATAACACAAATTAATATAGCCACTGTGATACCATAAGCTATACTATCTCGTGTTAAAGGCCACCAATCTAAGGGTATAGTCTGCAATGTCCAAGTAATATCCATGTCTCATGAAAAAGTTTTATTCTTTATAAGTAATTTTCCACACAAATTACCATTCCTGCTCCTATCCCACAGCAAGCAGCAACAGCCAATATATTAAATACCGCCGAACCCACAATAGTCCCAACGCCTATGTCACCCTCGGTAATGAAAGTGCCTATCACATTTACAAATAATTCGGGTGCTGAGGTGGCTGCAGCCATAAATGTAGCCCCTGCCACGTCATTAGACATATTTAAAGCTAAATCGTAAAAGAAAAATTTTTTAGTAGCTTAAAGCACTATTTTCGAAAGACTAATCCAACCTACCTGCACAGATTTTTTCCACTGCAGGCACGAAATACTCATCACATACTACGGCTAATGCTACAAATAAATATAAACTGGCTATAACATGAAGTACAACAGCACCCGCCTGTCTTTGCGGTTCTGTGAATAAATCACGCGGAAAATCATCTATGGCGGGCTGTGTGCAATTTATATCTGTAATTGATGAAACCAAAAAGAGAAAACCAAAAATAAAACGGGATTTTATTGTTCGAAAGGAAATGGCCATGCATGGATAGTATGATATTTCTTTTAGACAAGAACATTTCGCCGCAAGAAAATCGGAATGTCTTTTTTTCTTTGTTTGTTTTGTAGTCATCGTTATGCAATTATCCGAGATTCTATTGTTGGCGACCTTTTTCACATTTCTTCTTTCTTTTTACATTTTAACCGCACGCTCCCAGCAATTTGTACTTCACTTCCTCTGAATATAACTAACTACTCGAGCATGAATGCTTATCATAAAAAATTTTCCCTTTTTTTTAAACATTTTAATGATCTGATTTTAATAATCTGATGATTGTTACGAAGCGCGCTCCTTCAAATTTTCGTACTGCCACTTTTATATAAGAAATCATACACTTGTATAAATAATATAAGGTTATCTCTACAATACCTATATATCAGCACATAAGCAAAAATGTTCTTTTGCAAAGGCAAAGTTGTAATGTGTTCACCGATTAGAGTAACATTATTAATTTCAAATTCACAAGGCAGTTCACCTACGTAATCTTACAAATGAAATAAGGACATATCAGCAACCAAATATTCATGATTCATGATTCAAATTATGCTATATAGCACGTACGAATTTCCGTACTGATCTACTACGCCCGAGAATATGTTACATTGGTAAACATTCAATGATGATGATGATAATTCTTTCGCACATCATAGAAAATTGTCTCTTCTTAATTCTTTATTTTATTATTATTCGCTGAGATACTAGAAGTAAGCGTTGCAGTTCCTTAGCCACTGCCGTTAACTAGATAAACAAATATAGCGAAAGTGATAAAACCTCGTATATTTTCCCATTGTTACTACAGTCTGTCAAAACCCCATTGAATATTGTTGTCTCGTCGTTTTGCGTAGAAAGTCGACTTCCACCCAACCTGTCCGTTTAGCCATTCCTGGTCTATTCGAAAAATGTTGCAACCGCTTGTTTCGAGCAATTTCTAATTTTTACGATGAAAATTCCAAATCAGATCTGTCAAGGGTAAATTATCGTATGTAGAGTATTTCTTGTACAATTAAAGTGTAAAAGTGTAGATAATAATTTCCATTTTGTAATATTAAAATTGTACACCTGTATCGGTAGGAACCCATAACTGCCACTATTAGGAATAATGTGTAATGAATTCGACTGGTTTCGTGCGGGGGGTAATTGCGAAAATCAACAAATATTGTTAATGATACCCCGATGATTGTTGTTAATATAACAAAGTGCGCATGCAAGCGTGCCGCCAGTCTATGCCATATGTTTCATTTCCCTTTTTCATTACCATTACAACCGATGTATATATATCGGTGCGTCCATTCAATTATCTACTTGTGAGATATATTCTCGCTATTGCTATTAAGCTTTACAGACCACAAAGCACATATTAAGTAAATCCAGTTCTTCCGTGCTGATGGGTCTGGAAAATTACTAAATCTTTACTACTAAAGGTGTTGTAGTTGTATTTTCGCTTATTGGCCAAATAACTATTTATTGCAGCAAATTGTTCTTAAAAACTTTAAAGCTATGTCAGTCAGGCCACTTGCGTAGAAACAACCTTAATCGATTGTAACGTGCTTTCCCCCAATACATCAAGCTCAAAAAATTGAATGGTCTTTCACTCATATGCTGGGCTTTCTTCTGCTTTAGCACAGCAAGATAATCGAGTGCTCTTTGTCATATCAAGAGCTTACAGAATATCGAACGGGGTCCCTGGAAGCAATAGCCTCCCCGAAAATCGATCGAATCGATTATGGCGACGCTTTTTAATCTTATCGGTAAGTTCAAAACTCGAGCAAACGATATAAGTACATACAAAACTAGGCAAACCCAATGTCTAGTTACAACATTAGGAAACTTGCATAAAATTGAGAAAGGCTACCAGTTTTGTATAGATAAAAATTTATAAGTGCTATATAGTTGGCTGCGACTAGAAACTTAAAGTATTTGGTAAATATTTCATAGAATTTGCCAAATTCCACTACGGACTCATTTGAAAAGTTGCCATCGGTTTGTTCACATAACGATACCAACATGTTCACAACACATCATGCGTCAATATACCGTAATATGTAAAATAAGCTATTTATTGTTGTTGCTGTTGTTATCGTTTTGAAGAATTAATTAAGCAATTTAAAATTCACTTAATACGAAATAGTTGAAAATAATCAACGATTACAATGCAAGTAAAAGATGTGTTCGCATTGAAGCAAACTTTAGGTATGCAGTCTCCCCAAAAATTTCTTGCTTACTATACATTAGCGAGCCAATCACCGATTTCCTCTCGATTTCTAAATAGCTCAGACTTTTTGTGAGCCTGTCTCAGGCAGCCAGCCGTTAATGGCTGCAATGGCGAAATATGTGCGCTTACATTACCCATTCCATTATTGTTGAGGGTTTAAGAAGGCAACCTAATAATCGACAGACGAACGCGGCCAATTCAAGTATTTCTGACTCTCAGCGAAGGAATAATCGTTGAGCACCTGTTTCTCTTTGATGGGTAAAATGATTGTTTATTTTGTTTCAATGGTAGGGCCAGGCGGGAAACAGCAATCTTCGCTATCCTCATCAGTCCAATTACTCCTATTTTTTGTAATAATTGTTTCGTCGATCGTATTTTGGCAAACATCAAATAAAATATAAAAAATATTTTGCGAAATATAATTATCGTTGTTGCATCGTTCGTTCATTAGTATTGTTTAATTGTTTTATTACCGGTAAATTGCTATGAAAATTTGTTTATCTTTTGCCGCTCATCTTAACTTTTAGTTTATAGCTTCCGTTCAACAAACTTTTTTCGCTGAACAGCATTGTGTTGTGCTACCGTCTGTTTAATATTTCTGTAATTTTTTGTTTTTCGCAAGATCAATTGAAAGTTTATAAGTAATTGTATATTTTCTTTAAATTTTAATTGTGTAAAGCATGAGCCGCTTCGAATCGTCAAAATAAATTATATTACATACGTGAAATACAAAATTGCAAAACGAACCTTTGACAAGCTAATCAATTTCGGTAAACTGCATTCCTGTCAAGTTGACATTTCCACATATTTCCAATAAAAGAATTGCGTATGAAAAATTCTCAAAAGTCTAAATTTTGCATTAAATTAAACAGTTTTTCAAGAATTGAAAATTTCTTCTTTAAACTACATTTATAAGTTAACGTTACAAATGTTTGTATTGCATCGGAAGGAAATCGAAAATTGCTTTAGTGCAATACGTAAGCATACGATTAAGCTTAAAGAAAGGAGAGCAAATTAAATTTTCCTTTGACGAGAAATCAAGCCTTATGTCATAAGCGAAGATTTGTTAATTCAGTTTATAGGATTGGGAGTATACTCATTTTGTCGGAATGCTTGCAACACCCAAAAACAACCTTCAGAGATCCTATTAAAACTATATATTCTTGATCAGCATGAACTTCTAAATTGATTAATCCATGTCTGTCCGTCTGCATACCTGTGTAGTATGTGTTGACAGTCTCCTGGTCACAACAATGAAGATATCGACTTCAAATTCGGTACAAACATTACAAGTTTTTGGACTCAGGGTGTTATTGAAAATAGGCCAATTGGTCCAGCAGAAGCCTACAGTGAAGCGTAAACTGAACACATCTCCATTTTTCTCAACAAATATTTGCGGTTTTTTGCCCTTTACTCGCAAGTTATAAAAGATAAAAGGCTGAAATTTTTCACATTTACTTTACGAAAAGCTCTACTACTTACGTGCCAAATCGGAAAAATCGGCCATGCTCCCATAATGTTACAAGTGATTAAATTTTCCTTTTTTTAGACTTTTAATCTTATTAATCATAAGGTTAACAGGACTGAATGTATAAAACACATGTATATTCCTCAAATGAAGATATATGTGTTAACTCTAAAAAAAATAGAATGGACCCTATGGACTGGCGGATTAATTTTTGCTTAATAATACCAACTATGTGGGTATCAAATAAAAGAACTTAGAGAGTACAATCCGACAAAGTAAGTGTGTTAATTCCAAGTTAATTGTGGAGGTAGTAGTAGTAGGTAAATGCTGCTAAAGCGGTACGTGGTGAGTAATATGAATAATTTATGCAAAGAAAATTATCTCTAATATAAAAAAGAATACCACACTATGTGAAAGTATGCTTTTCATGAGAGCAATTATAGGGTAGGGAACCCAAAATGGAAACTGATTGAGTTCAAATTTAGCAAAATTAATTTCCTTATAAAAGCATTTATTGCTCTTCAACTAAGTTTGGCACAAAGTATCAAAAATTATAATAAATTTTTTTATCCTACATTTGTAAAGGCTTATTTATTTGTGAAGGCTTATTCTTGATCATAATTTTAATGTACCATATACACATACACACACAACGCCCATAAAACATACCTGCCTGCAGTTGAACAGTAACTTACGACATATAATCCTAAAAAGAAGGCCAGAATAGTCAATTGAGAATCCTGAGCGAGTGAAAGTTACTAATATAAAAATTCCTATGACAGTTTGTAAGGAGAAAAATGTATCATTAATGTTGACTGTGCTTCTCTCACATAGACTTAGTCGTTTTTTTTTTTTTTTAAGCTAAAAAAGAGAATATTGGTGAGGAACTAATATTGAGGCTCTAAAAAATAATTTAACACTTCGGACGTTGAACTGATGGTAGATATAAAAAATATGAATATAATTAAGGTGAAGGACTTTATGATATATTAAAATAGGCAAGATCCCTTTTTGGAACACTATGAATTCTATCTTGTTAGAAAAATGTTGGATATTTTTTAATTATAAACCGAAGATTAAAAACTTATGTTTACCAAAAACTTTACAGTTAGGACATTGACCTCTCGTAACAATGACACCAATTGTGTCAATGGTGGACGCACTGCGTCTCCTTGCATATAAAAGTAATTTCATTATACATTATAATTCTCTCAGATAGGTCTCTTATTATCGTATTGTGTTAAAGTTAATGTATATACTATCCACGTTCAGGTTCAGAAGTGAGAAAATTGAAATAGCTGTAATAAAAACTTTGCATTCTAAGCCGGTTTAAAGAATAATTTTTCATGTATATGTATATATATATGCTATTACTTATAATATGTTTAAGTAGCGAATGAAAGCTGATCTGTGATGTCTTACACACAAATACTTTTGTAACAAGTAATTGAATCATTGTTATCTAAATTAAGAAAAAAAGTTGTTAAATATATTTACAAATACATTCACATACACTTGGCTACACTTCATATTTATATTAATATAAACATATATACATACGCCAGCACTTGCCGTAAATATAAGACATCACCACATGATGTCTATTTTGTGCAATTGCTATCATTTTGTGTGTAACGAAGTAAGCTATTTAAGTAAATTTTTCTACACATGCACATATACATGGAATAATACGTATGCACTTAGAATTATATATTGCTTATATAAAAAACTTAAATTAGAATATTATGCTTAATCATCGTCGTCATTATCATCATCATCATCATCATCACCATCATTACCATCATCATCATCATCATCATCATCATTATCATTATCATTATCATTATCATTATCATTATCATCATCATCATTATCATCATTATCATCATTATCATCATTATCATCATCATTGTCGCGATCACTATTAACACTATCATAAAAGTTAACCAATTTTTTAATATCGCTAAAGAAACTCGAAAATGATTCTCATCTACTTCAAAATTTAAAGATTTTCTTTGAATAAAAGTATTTCTTGGGTTAAATATTATATTCTTACTTATTCACACACAGTCAACCAAATATTTTTACTCAAACACAACAACTTACAGATAAACTCTATACAGTTTGCACATTATGCACAAGCACGCGATTTCTTTCTAAATGAAATAATTCGTTAATTTACTTTTTTACTAAACTCAACTCAACTTTGTTTGTGATCTTGAAATAACCACAATTTATTATTGTATTAGTATTTCTTGTTTAACGTCACTCTGGCACTGATTTGTCAATTCTCTAATTGTCATTAAGTATTTTGATTTTTGCATGTTAGCGTTCGCTTCCGTTTTTCGTTGACTTTTATTTTTTGTGCATTTTTCTTTTTCTTTTTGCTTTTCGACCGTTTATTGGATAATTTAGCGTTAAAATTTAATAATTAATAAATTGTCATGGACTTTAATTAAATCATATTAAGCAAATTGGTATGAGGGCACGTATATCTGTTCTCCATGTAGAAGGTTTCTAAGATAGGAATTCAAAACGGGGATACCATTGTATATGTACTTAATATCAAGTTAATGGCAGATCGTAACTAGATGCGCGAACTAGCGCACGGTTTATTCCACGTTTGTAACAATGATTTTTTGGAGGTAAAAATTGCCCACCTGCTATTTTCCTTAAAATCCTTTTCTATTTTTTTTTTTTCTTTAATTATTTTTCGTTTTTGATGAAATCCAAATAGAATTGAAAATATGACATCGTGTGCGAACGGTTGAATTGAACGCTATTTGTAATTTTTCTTCAGTTATTATCATATGAAAGAGAAAGCCTAAAGCCGTCACAAAAACTCTCATTAATTCAAAACATATTAACGGAGTGCATATTTTTAATGTTTTTGGGCCATTTTAAATTTGAGTTGTGGAATAGATCCTCGCTTCCAACTAATCACTGCTTATGTGAATTTTCATTACTCAGGAATGATTACAGGACATTAATTCGGAGCAACTGCCCCGAATTTTCATTTTCAATATAATTAAATCCTTTTCAGCGTCTTTGTTCGGTTGCTTATTCAACGCAAATTGGGACAGTTTTGTGCATCGAATACGCCGATCGTAATTCTTTCACAAACAAGATATTCAGTTGTAATAAACGCATATTTGCATTGACGCACCTAAGATTATAACATTCGACCACGACTTTTAATGAAAAATTGGGATAATTTAGAAACTTTTTTCTACCTTTGTTGCAATTTGCAAAATCTGCAAAAATTGGGAGCAAAACTTGGAATTAATGTATTGTATAGAAAAGTGGGAATGACTTATCTCATAACAGTACGTATCTGTAATTTGGAAATAATATTTCCAAAAGCCATTTGCAATAACATAATGTGCAAATGGTTCAGATCAGCCAAATGACGCATCCCTATTTGCAAGCAAATTAAGCGACCGCTAACGAATATATTGTGCTGGTGGGTCTTCTGGAATCGTCCTAAGCCTTCACGTTTCCTCAATCAAATTGTCTTAGTAACTTGCAAACTTAATGGACAACATGTTGAGTTGACATTAGAAAAATTTTAAAAAATTAGAAAAGAATTACCATTGAATGTGCCCTTTTCAAGTAGCGATAGAAAATCTAAAAGAAAGTCAACGAATAAATAGAAGGGCTTTAAAATCGAAACTACTTTATGATTCCTTCAGGAGAATCTCCCACTGCATCTTTAAGCATATGTTTATGAACATAATCTGATATCAGGTTTTTTTTTGTTTTTTGGCAAAATTTCATCAATGAAGGAGAAATGGAAATACCATTTCAATTTTTGACTCAATACTTCTATAGCTTAAATCTTAGTTTCGTAAAAGGAAAATCAATTCTAAATTACGTGGAATATTCCTAACGCCCCGCAGTACCTATCAAAGGCGTCATCAACTGCACAGATTCTTGCCCAGCGTTAACAGTAGAATAGATTTACGCTTGCCTGCCTGTCAAAGTGCCTACCGTGAAACCATGATTATAATTTCAATTCTTTGTCTGGAATCATCGAACCGGTATCAAATACTTCTCTTTTCGTTTCGTCATTATATTTATAAGCCGGAGTTCCCCTAAAATGACAGAACGAGAAATTCTTCTGCTCTTAGTGTTTTTTGTAAAGTAATCTTTCTATTAACTTATCTTTTTTAAGTACATGACTTTTTGGGTGACATGCCGCTATAAAATTACATATGTCACTCTTTCCAAATTTTAAGTTGTAGAAATAATAAACTTATAGCAACTTATTTGTTTACAAGCATTGCTAATGTATATGTTACATTGCATTTGCTAATTAACATGCCCAAGTTTTCAAGATATACTTCACGTTCTTCTGAGATCTGTGATAAATAATACAGGAATCGATCTATTGCAGCTAACTAAAATATTTTTATATAGCGTCATTAACTATATGTTTTTTTTTTTGTTTTTTTGATTTGTAATCTAAAAGCTAAACGGCAAAAGCTATTAATGTAAATTTTGTTTTATTTTAGATATGGGCTCATGCCATTTTTATATAACAGTGATTTCACGTAAACGAGCATATCTGAACTTGTGTAAAAATCCAATCCTGGACAATCAATTTTTGTCACTTTTCCCCATAAATATGTTTTTATCTCACCAATAATACAAATAATTTTGGTGAATAAGGTCATCGAGAGTTCGGCGTTTATTGGAATTAGCCAATGCTCCAACATAACCCCTAAAATAAAGAGTCCAATAGACTTACATCGCACGACCTTTATAAAAAACTCGCATACGCGTTCTTGTAGATTACACGATCACTGAACTTTTTTCACAATAAATTGATTTTTTTACAATATGTATGGCTTGTTTTTAACATTTCGTAGAAGCCATTTATCGTTCAAGTTGAAATCATCTAACTTATGCCGCAAAACAACACTTATCACGGTTCCGTAGCGTTTTCCATTGACGACAACTGCATTGTCATTTTTCATGTACACAGCTTACATTTTCGGCTCACAAGACACACCCAAAAATGTATTTTTGAACACGTAAAAGTCCTTCAGGAACACCAGATGTGTTTTCTTTACACCAAAGGGACATTAATCCTTATTTACAAACCCCACAAACACGAAACTTAACCGTGAGTTCATTGTTTCGTAACGAGTTTTAACAATTCTAGCAAGCCGTACAACTATGTATGTAATTGCATTTCACAAATAATGGCAATGTCCAAACAATATATATTTGGGAAAAAGTTGATCCAAATCTCAGAAGGGTTTTTTATTTACATTTCCTTTCGGAGCCACAAAATGAACGACCCTATACAACTGTTGCTTTAATTACTTTCCAATGTTTGTCATGCACGTACGTGTACATTTAAATTCACTTCATTCTATAATTTATCGGAAGGGTTAATCAATCTCCGCTCTAATTATGAAACATTTTTGATTTGATTGTTTTGATTGTCAACAATTTGTTTATTTTTGCCTTTTGAACATATCCTTTGCTTTTTAGTTCATTACATATATTTTGATTATGTTTATATCTCCTAAAGATGGAGATGCAATTACTTTACTTGTCTCTTCGTTTCTTTATATGGAAATGTGCGAATGTACTTGGTGAACAGGTTTTGCAAAACACTTGCCTAGTTAAACAGTTTGTGCACAAATAGACCTGATCTATCCGTGATGCTCATATTTTCACCTAGCATTTTGCCTATCCAAAATCGGCTCCAATACGAGTGTAGATTGCTTACTAAATTTATTTATTTACTTTTTTTCATTTTGATCCAGTTCGTTATTATTGTCTTTAAAAATAAGTACAGTTAAATATATTTCACCTTTTTTTTTAACATGTTTTGTTATCATTTTACCGCTTCAGTGGGTTCAAATTGTTTATAAAATGTTGCTAAACGCAACAAATAACAATAAAAGATAAACATTAAAGTATACATACAAACATACGTCATGTTTATATATATTATATATATATATATATATATATATAGATATATAGATATATATATATATATATATATATATATAATTATTTCAATTGCCTTAATGATATGTATGGAACACCTTTAAAATATTTATAACAAGAGATTTAGTGCTCAAAACGATTGAAGTCAAATTTACATCAAAACGCGTTTTTAAAATATTATTTTATAGATCTTTATTATATTATTCTACTGTCTAACGACGCTCTTACGCCTAAATTAAAGGCAGAACAATTGATCAGGATATAATTCTTAATTACTTTTACACATTTAACCACGATATCCAAATAACCAAAATGAAAACCATATTCTCTACAGTTAACGCTTTATAAACGACTTTAGCAAAGTTAAAATTAATTAAAGTTCAACATTGAATAACTAAATAAAGCAAATAGGTGAAATAAGGAACACGCAATAAGCACTTCCTCAAATAAGTGACTGAACGAGATTGTTTTACACAATCGTAATATATACCTGTATGCGAAATTTCGAAATAAAATGGAATGATCTCTAAAACTTGTCAGTTTTGACTGACAAATTTAATCCTCTTTAGGCTCATCAACGAAGGATGAGTATTGAATACAATCCCCCTTTTTGCGGTGCAGTACATTGTTTAAAAACAAAATTTGTAAATTATTCGCTCACAATATTGTCGTGTTAAATGATCAGATTAACCAGCTTGCAACAAGTTCCTAACATTTTTAATGCTTTACTATGGCAGAGACATGGAGAACTACAAGACGCGGAAACGTTGGTAACGAACTATATTTACCCACTACACGGCATTGTTACAAATTGGAAAAGGAATAAAAAATTTCTTTGATATGTATTATCATTGTAATGGTTGAAGGAGCAACATAAACAAAAGAAAAAACAAAAGAAAATCGAGAAATCGAGAAATCGAAAAGGCGAAGTTCATTACGATTAATTAAATTATATGTTTAAAAAAATTGGTTTTGAAAATGCGTTTAAACAATTGTTACTGTTTCTTCTCTTTTACCAATATTTCGTATACTCGTATATAAAAGTTAGAAAATTAATGGTATTCAAATGTTTTAAGAGCTTTAAAACAGTATTTCTAATATATTTAATTCCTATAATTTTTATATTCCTAAAAGCACATTGAATTAGTTTTGCGAACTTCATGACATATATAAAGAAACCGTATTTAACTGGTCGGATAGGAAGATCATACATATACATACTTTTGTTCGGAATCGGCCAATCGACCCGTTCATGTTTTTGCTGAAATGTTTATGTTTAAGACACCATGTGTTAGGACACCACCAATCCTTGAGTGTACAGTATATATGTGTGTTAGCTTATTGTAAAAGTTTACATATAGCGGCATAGTTTTATGTAAGCGCTGCATCCACATAGATACTAAATTACAGATATGTCACTGGATGTTTATTCTTACATAGCACGTACGTTCGTAGTACCCTAAAATATTTTTGGTAAAGCATGTGCTTTATGAAATCAATTAAGTGATAGGTACGAAAGAGTTCGATCTAAACCGAACACAATATCTCTTTTTAAAGTTCTCAAAATATTTATATATATGTACATATGTGTATAAGATAAATCGGGGTAACTTTTAATTAAAATAAAGTCAAATAATCTTCCCTCCATCAAGTGGTCGTCATACATTCCCTAAAAGCCATTTTGATCAACTCTATTGAGAAAATTATACTTTCTTTTTGTAATTTTATCGTGAGTGCATCTTAGTTTATTATTTGTTCTTGTTTTAAGCCCGCTTAGTAAATTTCCCAGAGTATATAATCAGTAATCAGTAATCAGTAAACTAAAGTAGATTAAATATATCTTTTTTTTCGCATTTGTACAGTGGCGTTGAAGCATAAATCAGAAAAGATATATGAATAACATATTCTCATTGTTCATTGATTTAAAAAAATGATGAATATCTTGTGTGATTCATTTGTTTTAAAAAAATAATTTACACCCTTTCTTAATAAATGTAAATTTTTTTTTTTTAATTTTTTACTTCAATTATGTACCGTTTGTATAACTTAGTCCCCAATAATCTTCCATATTTTTTGGACCGGTCTATCGTTGTTGTCGTCTTTTCAGCTGCGCTTGATGATATTGCTGTTATGATTATAGTTACTTTAGCAATGATTACTGTTGCGATTGGTAGTATGAAGGGAGTATACTTGTATAGAAGACCCGTGGTACTTCTAATTTCGCTTAAGCGACGGGCATGCAATTTCTTCGCATATATCTCACGAAAAAGAAAAGAAAACAATAAACGAAAAGCAGAAAGTAGAAATCAGACCAAAAAAATTGTTTAACGCGCGCGTTTAAACCTTAAGACGTCGATATTTGACTTAGCGCTTATCGTAAACTGCCTCAAGCTAATGAAGAAATACGAAAACTTTTCTTTTGGCCTTTTTTCTTTTTTTAAAGTAGAACGTATGTATTATTATTAGTATTATGACGATAATGATGATTTGCACACACACACACGCATAATATGCTGCTGTGCAAATCGTGCCCCTCACTTAACACAGGCATGCATAAATTTTTGTTTTATTTTCTGTAAAATTGCAGCAGACTTTTCCTTTGCCCCGTTTTATAATAAAAAAAAAACTTGTACAATTTTTTCAAAAAAATTTTTTTGTTCGAAAACAACGATGCACTGTTTTTGTATCTTAAAAGAAAAAAAAGTTTTTATTATAGAAAATTTGCCATTTTTTCATTTTCTATAATGTTATTTTTTCTAAAAATTGTTTTGTTACTAGAATTACTGTATGATGCTCTCGCGTTACATTGAGCTGACTGCCTCACCGTTATTATTGACTAAATTCATTTGAGCTCTATAGCATACGTTCAAGCTATTGTACAGCTAGTTGTTTTTATGCCTCGTCTCTTTATCGTTATTCTTGTTGTTGTTTTTTTTAATTTTTTTTTTATGTTTTCTTTATTTATTTTCAAAAGCCCCGCTTAATTTGATACGAATGGTCACTCATTTAAAGTACTTTGTGGCGTTGAGTCTGAATTCGAAATTTCTGACATTAATGCTATTCTTGTTCTTATTTTCGCATCAGTACCTTTCATCTGTGTTTTCTTCTTTTCAATTTCTTTCAAAAAACTTACACAGTCGCTCATGGAGGCTTTTAAACAGATGGATAAATATTTAAAAGTCCTTAATATAATTTTTATGCCTGGCAAAATCTTTAAGCAACAAATTTTTTCATTAACCGCTAAGGAGGGAAAAGTTCTCACCCGAAGAAAGCTATAACCGTTTTCTTTATTAAAATTCCGATGAACATAGCTTCTCTGAAATTTGAATATATCACATATTGCAATAATCTTCCAATCCTAAAATACCTTTCACATTACGAAGCATCTGAAAGGTTCGTAAATTTAGATTGAGAATATGAGTATTGCTCAATAAGTTATCTCAAAGGCTTAATATAACTTTTTGAACGTTTCACCATTTCGGTCCATGCGTTTCTGAAACGATTTTGAAATTGCCTGATTTAATAGAAAAGTCCATTTGTAAGCAAAATTTGCCGCAAATACGCCTGCTTTTTTTTTGGCAATATCTTCATCGTTCTTATATTTATCATACAGATATATAATGTAATTACCACCGTGCACTGCATAGCTTAAATTATGGCATAAAAGATATTTATTTATTTAATTAACATTCTGACTCATATTTTGTCACTTAAATGCGAAGTCCCAAGTTTGAATCCGAACTATATCTAAATGTAGCTTTTGTTCATAAATGTGGAAGTGGTTTTAGCCAGAAATATAAACAATGGAAGTAAGAATCATCATACCTATCTGAGATGACTAAGTCTGATTCTGAAAGTAAGAATAAGACATATAGGGATTTGAAGAGGAAATTCGCCGAAGGATCTGGAAATCAAAAAGCCTGCTTAAAATGCACACAAAGCATTATGAGTTTCATACGTTTTTTATGTATAAGCGTAATATTATGAAATATCATAAACTAAATATTACACATACTCTAGCTCTATTTATTTGTTGGGAAACGTTAGCCAAATAATTTATCTTAAAATGTCACATCAAACATTTCGCACTGTTTCGTACAAAAGTCCCACATTTAATAAAATTAGTTTGCTTGAAAAAAAACCCATTTTTTTAAATCTAAATTTAAAAAATAGTAAAACCAAACATATATTCAGGATGCCTTACTTACGGACGCAGCTGGCGACTGATAAAAATATTAGCAAGAATTTTTGTAAAAGTATTTGGGAAAGGCAAATTCATTCGAATCAAACGGGTTGAATTGTAATACTCTAGTGGACAAGGCCAGAGAGAGCATTAAGCCGTTGTAAGTATAACTTCCTGCTTATAATTTGTAAACAGAGCTTCCTAAGAATTGTAAATAAAATTTACATTATCCTAAAAATCACAACTCCATGGTACGAACTTGATCGCAAAAGCAGTTGAATAAAAACATGAAATCGCACGGTGGCTTTTCACGTTACAACACCATCAATTTTAGAGAATTTCGGGAAACGTCAAAGTTTGATATCCGCAAAAAGTGGTAAGTAAGTGTTTACAATGTATTAAAAATCCCTTTTCTTCTTATTTATCAAGCAATTTCTCAATTATTCTCCTAAACTGTGTAAGAGATACGTTAATTGTTTACCTAGCATATGATCAATAAGTGCAATTGTTTGTCAGGTCTATTATCGGTTGTAAGTATGGGTTCTTTGCCTATTGTTGGTGTATTTGTTCATCGATTATCTGCATTTCCAGTATACGTAGTCAAGAAACCACTTTATGAAGTTTATTAAATTAAGTGTCAATTGCTGTAAAATGTTGAACACAGATGAGGGCACATAACAACATAGTAACTACTATTTTGCCAGTAAGTTTGGGAAATAAAGCTTAAACCTTGATGCATAACCATGAATGCAAATGCCGTGCATAGCTTACTCACCAAGAATACTAGATCATCTCAGTTCATATACTACATAAAATATTTATACGTTAATTTCTTTAATTTCTTTTAAGCCGTTTAAGATCATATAGTGAAAGGACTGCAAATAATTGTAGTTTTCATTCAAATTTCAAAAAAAGAAAGAGCCGATGATAATTTTTCGGCAATCGTTTATAAATATATGAAATATGTGTATGTGTGTAAATATATGAAATTGGAAGATATTTGTGTATGCGTGTCGTTATAAAATCTCCTTACTTGTTATTATTTTAAGCAAAGTTTTGTAAATGTTTGTATGTCTGAAAGAACATGAGAATTTCAACTGATTTCAACAATAAACTCGTGACTATGTCGAGATATACAAACAAACAAGCGTACATAAACATATCCACAGCTATGAATATAGAATTGTCGGGCCGATGTGTGTAGCCTACAAAAAAAAATAATAATAATAATAATAACAAATGACGATGACAATCAATCTCCGTTACATAGTAGCGGTAATAGTTACTGCCGTTGTTATTGCTGTTTTCGTTGTTCTATTCATTCTTCATCTTTGGAAACATTATCATCCCCCATTGTATTCAAATTAAAGACGAATTTGTCGGTTTATTCATGTAGCACAAGCTTATGCATGCAGAATTTTATTTATATGGATGTGTGCATGTCTCTGTTTTTTTTTTTTTGTGCTACGCGGAGTGTATGTAGGAACCTTCGAAAGATACTACCGGCCCACATCAGTAGCATGCTTGATTCGCCATCTATGACGACTACGCGTACTAAATCTACCCCTCCCCACCACGACACACATACTGACAAACTTCTTCAAACATTCTCCGTCGTTAGCCCATCGCCGAATATTTCTTCGCAAAGGGTGGTTGCATTTAGTGCGCCTCTCTTGGTATTAGTGATTTCATCTCTTTTCTCTCAGTCCGCTGCCTCTTCGTCCCTTTCAATTCCCCGAGCACCTTTATTAGAAAGTGTTGTGTGTGTGTGTGTGTGTGTGTGTGTGTGTATGTGTGTGTGTACTTATTTCGTCGCTTTTAAATGATCCAAACAAGAAATAAATTTAATACAATATAATGATAAAATAAAATCTATTATTATATAGTATTATAACAATTCTAGAAAGTACATCCACACATGTGTACACACCTATATAGGTAACACGCTTCTCTCATTTATAAAAAGTTTTATTTCAGCTTTTTTTACTTCTTTTCTTCTTCTTTTAGATAAATATCTTAAATAACTACAAAATTAGTTAAGATATTATAGCCGAGCAAGGCCGATTATTGACATCCTATACCAATCCGCCTCATACAATTCAAAGTTAACAGTTTATTAAAAATGACATCCCATCGAAAGTTTCCATATTCACCATATTCCAGTTGGCTGTGTAATTTAAAATTCCTGGCGAAGTACGTAATTAAAATTAAGCGATGACGTGTATACACGCCGAACGCAGTACAAATGCTTGCATAACAAATTTTATGGAAAAATCAAAGTAAAGTGAATAAGATTTCTTTAGATAAAAAATTAATAATTCATTGTTGAAAAAGCTATTATCGTTGAAAATTTTAAAACTGCCAGAAAACAATAAAATTAATAAAGACGAAAAATTAAAGAAAAAAATCTTTTTATACATAACATTTTCGAAACTTGGCTCAATATAAAAAATTGCTACTTGTAGGTTCAACAAAAAAGTGCGTAGAAAATGATCATACTGGTGTAAGTCGATGTAGCAAATTTCTGTTTTGTAATCAATGTATTTGTAATCAATTTACATAATGCGAAGCAAGGTATTTTGCAAGTCGTCTAGTGAGTCTTGCTATGGCATATATCCATACAAATTAATTAACCCTCCTCACTGTAAGGAGGAGAACGATAAAAAAGAAATAGAAATCACTCATACGCTAAGGTGATGGATGCGCGTAATTTTTTATTTGTATCTCATTTAAAACAAAGTTTTTCAAGTTGTAAAAAGACAATGACAAAATCATTAATGAATAATTCACAAAGTAGTTTAAATATTCATAAAATCGAAAAAATTATTATTATGATTGTGTAAGCAATTAATTTTTCTAAATTTCTATAATTTCTAAAAATATCATTGCAAAGTAGAAAAATCTTACGAAGAAAAAATCTATCTTCAAAAACTGAAATATTGGTCCTTTATAATATTGCGTTGGAAAGGATGAGTTTTCCAATTTTTATAGGGCTACCGTTGGATCACCCGTAAGATCAGAATACGCGCAGAAACTTTTTGTTTTGGATCTATCTATCGTAGCTTATTAGTATGAACAAAAAACTGGAAAAAAGAAGAGTTCTCAGATCTTTGATCAACTTAACCCATTGTCAATAACGATATTATTTTTAGTAGTTAGTTTCGTATACAAAATACCTCAATAGAAGCTTTTTCGCATAAAGGGAGCCAAACAAGTAAGAAAATTATATTCGGCTGTGATCGAATTTATTATGACCATTATTTCTACCCTAAGAAAGACTAAGAAGGACAAATAAAAAAATTGTGTTCCTTTGAAACCGAATTTTTTATATTTTAGAAGCTACCTTCCAAATGTTGTAAAAGCTTCAGTAAAATGAACACATCACCTCATCATATAGTCATCTTAAAAATAACCGTCATATGCCACCAAATTTTTTCGATAGTATTTTGGAGCATTTATGTGTGTCGGAGCTAGAAATTTACGGTATTGTTTTTTGTGTGTTTTTAAAAGTTCAGCTTTTGATCAGCTAAAAGGCAGATGTTTAAATAAACTTATTGAATATTCCCGGTATGTTTTGTTGCAGAATATTATTTTGAAGATATTTTAAAAAGCTCCAGCAATAAGTATGAGAAAGTGGAAGTTTTTGAAAAATTGCGTGTCGAGAAAAATTCCTTTCAGAGTTTGGTGTGGGTAATAGATATAATTTAATATTATAATAGATTTTTTATTAAATTTTGCAATTGCTTTGTAATCTACGTGACACAAAACTTCTGTTCCGATCGAAACCAAAGCCTTCGTCTCAAACCTTTAATTTTTTTAATAGAGTCCCTCTAGAATCGCTCTAGGTCTTACATCCATTCAAAGATCATCAAAAGCCGGAAATTTCAAGAAACATAACATTTTTTGGATAATGTATTTTTTCAACACATTCTGGAAGGCTGAGAGCATCTCTTACGCCAGCAAAAAGAATTCTGAAAAATTTACAATTGTTTCCTTTTTTGACGTCCATAATATAAATGTTAATTAAAAAGATCGGCGTGCTTAGTTAATATTTCTCGATTTTGAACAGCTTATATTAAAATATACAACATTTTTTCCCAGTTTAAGATCTTGTTTAGTTAAATATACGCCAATTTAAGCAGATGTTATATAACACGTTTGCAGGAATAGCTTAAAAAATACGCAATTGATACCCTTAAAAACTTCTGTATGTTCCGCCAGCTATAGGATTGAAGGTTAAATAGTTTGTTTTTAGATTCAAATTCACACCTTCAATTAAAAATATCCGTCGAGAATGGCGGCGGTGTTGTTATTATTCTTTTTAAAATAATCTCCTAGAATATAATTATTCTGTTGCTTTGCCTTGCATCTCAAAAAATTGAATGTAACAAACGAATTTCGGTGTAACTTTTTTCCCTGTTGAGATTGTAAAACTACTTCTCCGTAGTAGAGAAAGACGCAAAAATTGTATTAAGATGATTTAATACATGGATGAGTGTGATGACATTATATAAAGAATAACAAACTTTAAAAATTCGATGCACTCATTATTACGACACACAGCCTTAAATGAGAAAATGATTTAAATGTTTGTTGTGTAACACGATGACGATCAGAAAGAAGAGAGAAAGAAAAAGAGATAGGGAGTGCCCGCAGCCTAGAAAATGCCTGCCCAATCGGTAAATGTTATATCTTTATTGACTAAGCGCTCACTGTAGTTACGACCACAGTAAACTCTACCGTACTGAGAATTCAGATTGAGAAAAATGGATTGGTAATCGTGATTCTACTCGGCTCATCACGTGGATTGTTTGTAATATACGAGAAAAATAAAAAGCCACTTATTGTGAACACACCTCATATATAACTTTTTTACTCACGCTCTATTAAGTCGAATTCTTATTAGAATCGTTAAAGCTTTACCGCAGCCATAGTCCTACTACGGGGATAAGGCTTATTAAATCTTCTTTAGAAAACCGAATACAATATGTTAAAATTAGTAACTGTTTCTCAGACGTAACAGGATCTTGTTTCGGGATTTCGCAAGGCCCTGTACTGTTTACTAACCTCATAAATGATTTATTTACATGTTGTCGCATTAATGATGTTTATTTTTAAGCTGACAATGCACAAATCCCTTTTATGCAGTCGCATGATTTACCGAACAGCTTAGTTGGACGGATCAATGAAGATGTAGATCGGAAGGTATATTGATCAAATTTAAATAATTTATAGGTAAATTCACGACTACCACAAAGTTTAATACAAATCCCCTACGATGCATATTATTACCTGGTTCCGAGATAACATTTACCAACGTTGCGTTGAATCTAGAATTCAAAATAAAGTTCAAACTTACAGCTGAAAATCATGAAATCTTTACAATAAGAAGTTTGTATATGTAATTTTAAGCCCAAATGGTGTACCATCTTGCATCTTGAGGTTTTGTATTAATATTCTACATATTCCTTTAACACTCTTGTCGTGTCTTAGAAAAGGATACGTTTTTGAGCGGTGGTAGGCATCCTATTTAATATCCCTTCGTAAGGACGGTGCCAGAAATAATGTTGAAAATTGAAGGAGGACAGCTAGACTGAGCACTCTGTCCAAATCATTTGAACGTCTTTTAGCGAGCAGATTTCGCCGGCCACTAGGGTCGATTTATCACACTCTCAACATGGTTTCATTGAAGGAAGTCTTTGAGGAATATTGCTAACGTACTGAGACTGGTTTGTAATATTCATAACGGATTCTCGAAGTGTAAACAAACAGACATTGTTTACGCAGGCTTTTATAAAGCGTTTGGTATGGTTGACAAAAATCTACTTTTATATAAGCTGTATTGTATTGATTTCCCTTGAGTGCTTGTCACATTTAACTAATCGTACACAACGAGTGTTCCTTAATTTTTGCATGTCTCGGTCTATACAAGCCATATCTGGCGTTCCGCAAGGGAGTCATTTGGGTCCGCTGTTTTTTAATTTGTGCATTAACAACCTACTATCATGTTTACAGACTTCAATAGCGCTATATTTGCTGATGATCTTCAGTTATTTCACTCTTTTAATATCTTTAGGTCTGGTGTAAGTGTAGCAATGTGTCACTTAACTTGAAAAAATGTAAACAATTAACCTTTTGTGGGCAAGTTCCGATTGCTATTGATTGTTTTATTGATCCCCATATGGTGCACTGTGTTTCGTGCTTCACTGATTTGCTCGTTACACTCGATCCTAAATTGAACTTTAATTTGCAAATTTAAGTGTACGTTAATCAAGCGACAGCTCTGCTGGGATTTATTGAGCATTGATCGTTTGAATTTAAAGACACTTATATTAATAAAAGTTATTTTATCACATTTCTTAGGTCTGTTGTAGAGAATTTCATTGCAGTACGGTTTTCGAACTACAGGTCGTACGTGGATGAAATCGAATCGGTGCGAAAAGGTTTTTTAAAATTTGCTTTGCATAGCTTGCTATGGAGCCCGGAAATTGCAACACTACCTAATGAGAGTCGTCTTAAGCTTACACATCTTCCAACTTTGGAAAGCAGACGTATTTTAATTTTCTAATTTTATATTATTTTCCATTCAGTTTCACAATTGCATGTTTTAGCTAGGTAGAATATACATGTATTAACAGAAAAAATTTTCAATCTGTCCTCATACCATGGAAACGATAAACGAGAATCCCAAATTAATCCACGCAAGACTATAACACTTATAACTCGGTCTAGAAGCACTCTAGACGCGGCCTTCTAACGGAGTATATTAACGCTTACAAACATATGGATCTTTGAACTCTTTTGACAATCTCCTGACAAAACAAAGGATAAACTTATCCTTCTTCACAGTAGCATCAACGTAGAGATTGAACTTAACTTTAGAATCAAAAATAACTGCTAAATTCTTAAAAGCAGATGTGGTTTCCCCAAAAGCGATAACTTCTCACATTTTTCTAGATTCAAGTAAGCAGATCAGGTTTGTCGACCTAAAAGAAGTATAAGCTTCTACTTCGTCAGCAAACATTAAAACTTGAGACTACTATTGAGACATATAGAACGGTGATTAACAAATAACGCAAACAAGAGTGGATCTTGCTGACTACCCTGAGAAACACCAGAGAAGAGAAATATATCTCGTGACACAGTAGAGTTAAAGAGCACCGCTTGGGAACGACCCGTTAAGTAACTGCTGAACCAATCCACTATGTTTCAAGAAAAGCCTAAGCGCTTTAATTTATAAATGAGAAGCCTGTTTCACACCCTGTCAAATATGTTAGAAATATGAGTATAAATAACATCTGCTAGCTTATATTCTGAGAAGGTTTGAAATGCACTACAAGGTTGCTGTAAAAGCTTAGTGAATGTAAATATTTCTTTAAAACACTCATGCTGGTAGAGCGAAATAACAGACCTTACTACTGATGCAATTCCTTTTGATATTAGAGATTCAAACGGTTTGAGTAACACACCTAGTTTTGCTATACTCTACAATTAAGAATAGAGTTTGTAGGAGTACTTTCATAAAAAGGTGTGACAAATTTATATTTCTAAATTCGTGGGAAATAATTATATACTAAACAACTATTAAATATACGTTTGAGAGGGGTGTATAGTAAATCAGCACAAGCCTAAAGAATGTATGACATACCTGACACGTGAGACTAGACTAGATCAAAAATCCTATTCTTCCTATTTAAAATGAAATTTTTCGGGAAAAGACAGAATTCATAGATTCCGTTTCAAATTTATCGTTGCGACTCAATAATAATTCTTATTGCAAGACTTCACTCTTATTACAACAATTTTCAATAAGCAAAGGCGTATGTGCAACTTCTGAAATAGCAGGAATATAAGAAAAAATTGTGTACAGAAACCATTAATTTGTAATCAAATAAACTCAACATCTGGAGGGAAGGGGAACGTAAAAATTGATACTGTTAGAAAATGGCTAACTGCTATCTTTAGATTTGTTTGCCCTGTTCTTTCTAAATACTTGGAAATCAAGACAAATAACTTCCACGTCATTGATACCCGTTTTTAATCACATTTCCGCGAACACTAAGACATGATAATTGCAAGCTAAAGAATCAGTATATGCGTCATGTAATTTAGTATTCAAATTTGGTTCTGATGAGTGTTATTCACCGTTTTGCTTGAATGAGACAAATATTCATATTCCGGCAAGAGTAACCCGTAGTTATAATTTAAATAATAACGACTATTATAAACTTTATTAGGTGACGCTGGCGACATTTTTAAAGCAAAAGAATGCAATTTAAAATAAAAATAGCTGACTGCTCCTCGGTATTGCCACTGCTTCAGTTTACTTTTCTTACTGTATACTTTTCAATGTGATGCTAGACTTGTAAATGACTGTAGACTTTCGTAGGTATGTAACCGTTTATTTACCAAAGTGAGGATAGCCCACCAAGGCTCCCCACATTTTTTAAGATTGGGGTCTTTGCTAAAAGTTACGGTTTATCGCAAAGTAAAACAAAAACAAGCAAAATAAGTATTAAAATAAAATAATGTTAAAAAGCATGCACATATAAAACAAACTTAGCCTTTGATCACGATTGCAAAACCAAGAAGAAAAAAAAGGAGTGTTGGGACTAACAGTCATGCACGATTACTGCACAAATGCTTAAAGAATGCAATACATTGATCGAGTTATAACAATTTTCAAAGATATTACGCAACTTCAGTTTCTTAATTTGTCTTGAGAAATGCTGAAACCTAGATAATAAATAATAAATGTTACTATTTGTCTTAACGTAAACATCTCGAATGCGGACATCAACTATTCCATTTACCGAAATAGGAAGATTGACATCTTGGTAAAATTTAATAACGTGGTTGTGAAAAATGTGTTATAGAAAAACTATCTTTCCACACGTACGATGATTTTGGAAAGGAATCAGGCGCATGGTAGCTCCTTCGAAAATGCTAATTCAAAGCAAATGTGGCATATTCTCCGTAATGAAGGTACGCAGGGAGTTAGTGGTTGTAAACCTAACGAGGTAGATTTAAAAGCTAGTAATGAGTTTTCCGTGCAAACTCAACTAAATGTCCGCGATTCACCACCATTTTTCAATAAATTTACAAATTTTTCATTCGCCTTGCAAAATGTGGATAAAAGAACATTCTTTATAGTGCTGTTCAAAAATTAACATATACCCCGGTTAAGCTTGATGGAGTATCTATCGAACTTGTTAAATTGATCTTTTTCTTATATATTTAACTATCTGTTACAGGTCGTGAATACGATGCTCAGGACCTTCAAATTTCCCAAGGGTTGGAAAATAGCTCGAATAAGACTCATTTTTAGGCTGGACTCCTCTTTCGCACATAATAACCTTGGATCGAGCATCCTGCCTTGCCTCGTCAAAGTTACTGAGCATATCCTTAAGAAATAATTTGATTCCTTCATTAATAACAGTAATGCCCTACACGATGGCCAGTTCCGCTTTCGATCTGGACGTTGCCCCTCGAAACTTTTAATTTCCATCACGGAATCCATTAGGGATGACATCAATGCTGGTACGAGCTGTGTCCTTGCCGCTCTCGATCTAACAGGATCGCATACGCTAATCTTATTAACAAATTATATAATAAATTCAACTTGGTAAAGATTACGCTTTTTTTGCGTACGCAGATGACAGCTTTCTACTTTATAGGGATAATGCATATAATTTGCATTCGTTCGAAAACAATATTAACCAGTCTTCAGCAATTGTTAACTCCTGTATGGAAGATCCAGTAAGATTAAAGCCTTATTCCTCAATTTTAAAATAAAAATACCTCAATGGAATCATTGATCTTAAAGATTCAATGCGTGTCTTGGCGTAAGCCTTGATTGCAAACTCAACTTTGGCCCCCACATTGACAATGTCTCTGCCAAAGTTTGTCTTACTCTCCTAAAACTGTACAATCTAAACCTTTATCTGCCATAACATACCATTGCATATCGCTACTCATGACACATATTAAGTATGGTATATTTGGGTGCCTAAGGTGTAAATTAGATAAGTTTCAAAATATTGTTAACCGTGTAAAATGCTTTGTTTCATCAGTCGAACAATCTTTTATTGTTCGTGCTGCTAGATATTGCATTTCGTTACCACTGAGTCTAAAATCCTTCCATGATTCCTTAAATACGTTTAGTAGAAAATTGACCGCCCTGCTAAACTCATAATTCATATTTTGTTGCTGGTAGGAATGGATGATTACGGGATTTGTGGAGCAAGGTGATTACACTTGCAGTCATTTAGCTGACTTCTATACTCACTTATGTTGTAATTTCTTTTTGCACATGAAATGTGTCCATGTAATTAGCTAATAGGCTTACAGTGACTTAATAAATAAAGGAGTAAAAAGAATACGTTACTCGACTGTAAGTCGATAGTAAGATAAGTGCATACTTTATGGGCTCCCATAAACTCAGTGCTCGATATTTCGACTCGATAATGTAGAATTATAAACCTAAACGCAAAAATTGTGGTCGAGCTTACCCGATATCGAAAACCGTATACCAATTCCACGGTCCCACAAACATCTCCAAGGGGAGTAACATTGAGTACTTATACTCGTAGTCGCAAAATCTAATAAATACAAAACAACGGTTCTATTCAATTATGTTTCCGCTTCTGCAATTCACTCAATTTGACAAAGACTTTGTATGCCTAAATAGACATAATAGAATAAATAAGGTATACGTAGTTCTTGATGTCACAAAATGTGCTTATCGGAACTGGAGAATTGAGATATTGTAATATATAAAAGCAATTAAGACTCATAATAGAAAGTTTGTTATTACGTTCTTTCTGTTTACCGTCGACTTGGTTGTCTTTTTCATATACACCCGTGGTAGTAAAGGATGTACCAAAAGGAAAAATATCGTTATTATATGTCCACATGTAGTATGAAAGCAAATGCTTGGCAAAATGGAAAAGGAGCGATAATCTCCATTTATCTACCTACCCATCGCTCCACAATAATAAACTTAATTATAAAAGTAGATAGGTTTTCACGAATGTTTGTAAAGTAATCGAAGTAAGTAATCGAAGCAAGTTTGCATATTCTTCATCAGCGCGAATAACCGCTAGTTTGTGATACGTCTCGATCAGTTGAAATGACGATTACATGACTATTTGTATTGTGTATTACAATGATCTGAAGTACCAAACTTGCTGTAAAACAATCCTTTTATGTCTTATTATTTTCAGATCTAAGATAAATCGCTCCATAGATTATTTTACAACTCCAACACTTCATTAATCCTCTTAAGGGTGGCCATAAATTTTCGAGGCTTTAAATTTTCATAAAATAAAAGCATGGATGTAAAATTATTTACTAATTTTCAAGTCTATTACATGCTGTACGATTTGTTGTACAACTGTAACTTATAAACTAAAGGTCGGAATATCATATAAATTTCGATACGTTCTGCTTGAAAGCTGATACTATTCAGAAATCACATGGGACAGCTAACAGTGTCGCCATATATATGTCAGACAGGAGGCCTATTGAATGAGTTTATATATGACTGATTGTTGATATAATCTTTCTCACAAAATATAAGCCTTTATATGGCAAAAAAGTCTAACTTTTAATATTTCATGATGAAAATCAGTCCGTAGTAGTGATATGACT
Organism: Glossina morsitans morsitans; assembly: GCA_001077435.1. Taxonomy (NCBI): domain Eukaryota; kingdom Metazoa; phylum Arthropoda; class Insecta; order Diptera; family Glossinidae; genus Glossina; species Glossina morsitans. Next base: position 95,481 of record CCAG010009907.1, read on the forward strand.
TGAAAATAAGCTGGACCCAATTTGGACCGCATGGATGTATTTTTTGGACCCCATTCTATATAAGGGTTTTCAGAAAGGCGTTGAAATGTAATTTGTGGCTTTTTAGAACAAAAATAAACGAAGAAATCCACGTCTCACTATAAAGAATTAGACATCAAAACAATGTGCTCAACGTGGTGCAAAGTGCAAGAGAAAACACAGATGATGTATGTGACCCAACATATCGACAGAGTGTTTATAGAGCGAGTGAACGGCGCACATAACTCGAAGGAGAGGTCTCCCATGCTTCCGGTATATAGCCGCGATTAAATGCTTCGAAAACATTGGCGTCATTTCGAAAGAGTTTTACAGCTGAGCAAAGAGGATGTAACGACAAACGACGGAGCAAATATGCATTTAATATGTCTAATAGTGTACGTAAACAATATCAGTCTACTGCCGACTACTGATTTAGAGTGCCAGCTTTGAAGAAACGGTCTTTCGCATTTGCCAGCCATTGTCAAACATGTACCCGAAGATCTTAATAATCTTATATAATCTTATAAGCTTAATAAAATAATAAGTAAAAAATGGCAATAGGGACACAGCCTAGTAAAGCTATCAAGGAAATGGGAGAAACGTGTTAAATCAACGATACTCTCAGCAAGCAAGCAAGCAAAAACAACACATAAGCGCAACACGCGCACAAACATGAATACGAGCAATGAAACAAAGAGAAGCATTTTAAAGATCCTGCCAAATGAAACTATTAACTGTTATAATTGGGGGGAGCTCGATTGTACTTCTTTATATTGCCCGCAACCCCAACGTCGACCGGGATGCAATGTGTGGAAAACAGCTTCCGGTACTGGCCCGTTAAGGATGAAATATTTCCTAACGATATTTCGCTTGGGCAAGACAGCCTAGTGAACGATCATTTCAAATTAGTAGCCGATAAAGACGCCGTCACCATTGAAAATAAAGCAATTCATAACATTGTAAGTGAAGAGAATCGTTTAAATGCTCCCAAATTTCAGTAGAGTGTGAAAAGAATGGTACCGATGCTACTCCGACCTTAAATGGTTTTCTAAATTAGTAAGAATGTGGATTAAATAATGTCGACATAAATAACATCGGACGGATTAAACAACATCGGTTATTTGGTAAAAATAAAAGTATAACTCAAAAATGATTCAATAATCTCGCAATCTCCGTATTGAGTTTTCGTTGTTTTAGAAAAGAAGAAAAATGGTAGCGATCGATTTTATGTTGATTACCAGAAATTGGATAACTTGGTGGTAAAAGAAAACTTCTCTGTCCGAATATCGATGAATGTTTACAACAAGCCATGAAATTCAAACACTTTACAATGTTATATTTGAACAGCGAGTATTATCAAGTAGAGCTATCGTCCAAGGGTCGAAAGTATACAGGTTTTATCACTAATGATGGGTTAAATGTATTCAATCCAATCTAATAAAAAGTGTTATATAATTTATTAAAGTAGGAAGCTATTAGCTATACTCAGTGTAATTATAAGGTCATGCCATAAAAGACATTATACGCTTGGTAAATAAGTGAAACAAAAAGGGCGATGCAGATTGCACTGTCAAAGATGGTCGGTTATTTAGAAAGAAAATATTTGTGTGTGGTTCTAAATACGCTGCATTCGAGCAACAGGCGAAAATTAAGAACGATAAGTGGTTCCCCAGGATTTGCATTAAAAGTTACATTGATCCATGCATCGAATATAACTAAATAAACACATATTAATTATTGTGCATGCTTTTAAAGAGCTTGATGATCCTTATATTACCAAAAGGCTGTACATGCGTTTAGTTAGACTTGAGCATGCCTCTGTTGTGTGGTCTCCTTCATATAGGTGCTATGTAGATTCAATTGAATCTATTCAAAAGCAATTCTTGGTGTTTGTCCTTAGGAACAGGTTGCTTCTGTTGTTCTTACCGTCTCTTGAGAAACGTAGATTTGTTCTTGGCGTTTCCTTCGTAATAAAAGTAATAAGTGGTGCTATTGACTTGCCGTCATTACTTGGAGCAATACGTTTTAATGTCCCTAACCGCTTCTCTAGGCACTTTATCTTGGTTAAGCTTACTCAATGTAAATATAATCATGAGCTGTTTACCCCGCTCAGAGTTGTTTGCAAGAACCTAAATGACGTGTATCACTTATTCTCATTATCGGACTCTTTAAAGGCCGTTAAAGCCGCATTGCTTAATTAAATCAAGTGTATTAAGCAATGCGGCTTTAATGTCGTACTTAAACTAGCTTTTAACCCTAAAAAGCCATTACGATTCGAAAATTAATTGTTGTTAACTATTATCGGTTGCCAAGCTTATGCATGTTTGCGATAGCTTAGGGTCCTGTACCGGTTATGGGTGTGGCTCTGTGCTAGTTGTGTATATGCTTTTTTTTCTTTTTTTTTTTCTTTTTTCCTTCTTATTTGTTTTATTATACTTATACTAAGTTCTAATAATAATTAATTTAAGATTTACTTTAAGAATCAATTGAACTCGACTGTCATTTATTTTTAGTTGAGTTTCATGTATAAGTAGAATAAATAAATAAATAAACAAATTAAATTAAACAAATAAATAAATTAAGAACAATAAGTGGTTCCCCAGGATTTGTATTAAAATTTTACATATTGATTATTTTACAAGCAAAGCAATTTTCGTACGGAATCATGTAACAATTCTGTCAATTGATTTCGAAAAAGCATTTCACAGAGTTGGTCTTCATGTTATTTTAAAGCTCATGAAATCGTGGAATGTTCCACACAAACTCTTCAACTACATCAATCATTCATGTTCCATCGGCAGTTCAAAATTAGAATTAACAATCATCTCTCTGATTCCTTTCCACAAGGATCGCCTCTTTCTGTCATACTTTTTTAGATCGCTTTCACTGAAATTAGTAAAATTTTTTGCCGTGTACCGAGAATCGAACATTGTCTCTACGCGGACGATGTATACATTTTAACAAAAGAAAAAGATAGCACGAAAGCAATCAACTTCCTCGAATCTATTGAACGAGAGATCTCCACATGGGCAAACTCGCCAGGCGCTAAAATTTCTATACAAAAATCAAAAAAAATTCACATTTGTCGAAAGCAGATATGTGATGCAGAAAATCTACTGTTGTATATTAATACCTTACCAATACTGCAGGCGCCTCATATTCTCGGGCTCACGGCTTCCAATAAGTATCGTTAGAAAACAAACTGTCTTCGGTTAAAAATTTCTATTTTAACCAGTGTGAATTTCATACAGTACCATGCTTGGAAAAACCATGCGCACATTAACACTATTGCTTATCTTCCAAAAAGGTTTTTTTTGAGCAAGATTGTCTATGCTTTGATAATTTATGGCAATAGCTGCAAATCTAATATCAACATCCCTAAACCGGTCTACCACCAAGCCCTCAGAGCAAGTTGCTATGCTTTTCGGGCGACGCCCATAAATAATATTATAATTGAAAATGGTCTCCCAGCTTTAGGAAATAGACTTTATGAGTTAAATCCTAAAATAGTCCCCAAGCATCTTTATTCAAACAAATCTATTCTCGGTGAAGATGTAAGAAAGATTATTATTGCTAAGAAGCTTCAAAAGTCACCATCTGCAATTGACTATTGTTTGTACGTCGCAAAGGAATTGAACAATCCCTTAAAAATTTTCCGCTATTTTGGTCTTAAACCTCCATAGATTTTGAAAGACTACTACTACATTTCGCTGTCTATGTACAAGAGAGAAGATAATCCAAATTACGTCTCCAGGAATCTAATAGCTGAAAAAACCCAAGTACTGAAGCGTAACGGTTGGAATCTTTTATACACAGATGGCTCAAAATCTTCTGGTCTGCCATCTGCTTGTGCCGTGGTAGATGCTTCAGGACAGTTTCTTCTCAATAACATATTTCACGAAAGTGCTTCAACTATCACAACCTATCCAACTATCCAACTATCCAACTATCACAACAAGCTAGAGCTATCCTTCACGCTGTCAGAGCTATCCTTCATTCAAAACCGTCCTCGTCACTGACAGTTTCTCTGTATTAAAAGCTATGCGGAATCCTTCGACTTCGAGTTGGAGCACCATCAAGAAATTACAACCCCCGGCGAAAGAATTAAAATGCTTTGGGTATCAAGTCATACCGATTTATTGGGAAATGGGCAGGCTGATCGAATGGTGAAGTATGCTGCTTTTGCACCTCTAGTTATGGATGATGTCATGGAAAAGTTGAATCTTCAGAGATACATTGAAAAAAAGTTAAAGAGAAAATTACAGAAGGAAATCTACAATACCATCATCAGCACTATTTTTCTATTAACCTTCAACTAATTCCACCTTTATATCCAACATATTGAGAAAATCAAGACCCAAACGTTTTCGAGAATTCGCCTTGGCCTTCGAAGATTGCAACTCACCAATGGATCTTGAAGAAGTCTTCTTCTCCCGCAATTGTGAACAAGTTCTCACTATAAAGCACATTCTCTGTGACTACCTTAACTTTTCCTTGGCTAGAAGTATTGCATTTGGAGCGACTAATCCTATGGATATTTTACAATCAGCTACAGAACAGAATATCAATACAATATATCACTTTATTAAAATTGCTAGGCTCAATATCTAATGTACTTTTGTAAATTAGAGCCGAAAACCTATGTTGCTATCGCTCAATGTCCTTTTTTTTTTAGTCTAAGATTTCATTTCATTAGTCTAAAATTATAATAATAATAGTAATAATATAACTAACTCAGTTTTTACTTTCATATTACCACGCTTGGACAGCATTGGCAGGCCGTATGGTTTTTTCTTTTAATGATAAAAAAAGAAAAGCACACACACCATATTTTCAAATTTTAAAATAAATAATGAAAACAAACAATTACTATCGCGACGGTGTCATAAAATTTGCAAAAAAAATTTTGCAAAACATTTTTTGAAACTCCAAAATGTTAAACATCACTTATTATAATTTACTACAAAAGCGATGGTTCCATATTCTGTTTTTTTTTTTTTTGGAAGTTTAGATTTTTAGACAACAGTTACCTGATATTACAGTGTATCACAATTTTATTTCTTTTTCTATACCTACATAACGCACAAAAACCAACTTAAAAATCCCCATAAAGTATATAAGTTCTGAAGCAAAACCAAATTCGAAATGCATCTAAACATGTCCGTCTTTTCGTTTGGCCATCTGTCCGTCTGCCTAACTGCGTACTGTGGTAAGCGTTCTGCCTTTAGCAAAAATAAAGATAACGCCTACAAATTTGCAAAAAAATTTGGAAGTGCTCCACGATTTTGCGAAGGATACGCCTACAACGCCAACGTGCTTCTGCGTTAAAAATGTTTATTTTCAAAATAAAAAAAGTCACCCTCGCTCGCTCCATATTATGGAGCATGAAAACTTTAATTTTTTTTCTTTTTTGGGATAACGGTGATGGGTATAAAGGATTCGGTCACGAATATAATTTTCTTACTCGTTTTCTGTTATAAAAGATAAATTAAAAGTGTGTAATTTTCACATTCATAAAACACACATAAACACAAAAAAAATTAAAACTAAAAAGAAAAGGAATTGGTTCTTTAAGCCAATACTCGAAATAATAACCTACACATTTAAGTATTTGATTTGCTATAGATATTTGATTTTTAATTCATACAGTAGTATACTTGTCAGTTAAACATATTTTCACATTAACCGGCGAAAATCTTTTAAATTCAAATTCTTGAACGAACTTTTCAATATAACAGGAGACCTTTGCCAATCGATTTGCTTTTTTCTATAAAAAAAAAAAAATGTTCGCCTTACATAGACTGCAAAAATATGGAAAGGTGGGTTGAAAATTCTTGTATTTATGCCAGAGAAGTTTGCTTACAAAGAGAAATAGGATCTCTTAAACATTTTATTAGCATCTCAACATAGCAAAAGTTGCAAAACCATAAGTTTGGCAAAGACAATGGAAGAAATAGTTAAGGAGCAAAGAGAAGTTGTCAAAAAAGTTCTTTCAGAACACGGTCAGACGGTTGTGGATACCATCAAAGTGAGCCAGGTAAATATCGTGGCAACTATAAAGGAGTGAAAAATATAAAAATGTATTGAATACAGCTGTACGGTGGTATGCGCGGTATATTGGGCTTTATATGTGAGACTTCATGTGTGTTGCCAAAAGAGGGCATATTATTTCGTGGTCATTCCATGGCTAAAATAGAGGAATGTCTACCACGTGCCAAGGACGGTTGTGTCCCCTTACCGGAAGGTATGATTTGGCTGCTGATGACGGGCAAGGTACCTACTCAAGAGGAGGTTAAATATATTACAAAATATTTAAATGAGCATAGCACATTGCCAGAATATGTCATAGGAGTATTGGATAATTTGCCGAAAGGTTTACACCCTATGACGCATTTCGCCATTGGTTTGCAAGCATTACAGCTCAACTCTATAACGCTAAAAGAACGCAAAGTAAATAGAATTGAATAATTTATGTGAAAAAGCGATGAAAAACGAAGATAACGGTTTTTTTGCTATAGGAACATCAAAGAACGGAATGGTGGAGACTTATATTGAGAGATTCCATGGATCTGTTGTCAAAAATTACTTTGATTGCAGCCCACACCTACAACCATAACTACCGCAAAGAAAAAATTTGCTATCAAGTAGACTGCGGATTGGATTGGTCAGCGAACTTTACTAAAATGATGGGCTTTAAAAATCCTAAGTTCGATGAGTGCATACGTATGTATTTAACTATACACGCTGATCATGAGGGCGGCAATGTTAGCGCTCATGCCTGCCACTTGGTAGGTTCGGCATTGGCCGATCCTTACATATCTTTCGTCGCTGGTCTGAACGGTTTGGCTGGACCATTGCATGGCCTTGCTAACCAAGAGGTATTGACATTTTTGAATGAATTAACCAAGGACGTAGGCAAAGCTCCAACGGATGAGCAGGTGTTAAATTGGCTTAAGGCTTGGTTGAAACCAGGCAAGGTTTGCTAATAGTTCACGGGGTCTGGTCGACATTTTTCTTTATTTTATTGACGGGATATTTCTTGCAGGTTGTACCCGGGTATGGTCATGCGGTGTTGCGCATTACCGATCCCCGTTTTACTGCCCAAGAAAATTTTGCCAAACGCAATATAAAAGATGATGCTATGGTTAATTTAGTGCATCAACTACATCGTGTGGTTCCGAATTTTTTGAAAAGTCTGAAAAAAGTAAAAAATCCCTATCCGAACGTTGATGCCCATTCGGGTGTGCTGTTGTCCCATTACGGAATGACCCAGAATGATTTTTACACAGTATTATTTGGCGTATCGCGCGCTATTGGTCTAATGTCGCAACTGGTGTGGGCCAGAGCTTTTATGTATCCCATAGAGCGTCCTGACACAACCACTACGGAAGGTTTGTTGGAATTAATCAAAGCCAAAAAGGAAGCTGAAAACGAACAAAGAAACGATACAAAAGACGCAAAAAACAAAAAAGATAAACAGTAAAAAACAAACAAAACAATGTCCTCTAAAGAACATGTTTTCGTTAATAGATTTCAAATTAAATTCCAAATAACACCGACAAAGATTAAGACTAACGATGTAGTAACGCTCTTGTACCAAAGGATTTTCTCTAAAACTCTTAAAAACTTCTGGAATTTTTATCGCTGGACCTTATGTTGAATATAAAAATTTAGATGATTAACATATAACTATTACATATGTGTGCATATAGCTATATATTGTTTATATATGAATACATAATAATATTGTACTACTTAGGATATATGGAAAAAAAATTGCTTAACGTTGCGTGTTTTTCACAATTTTTCTTCAGATATATGGCGACTTTAATTTTAATAAGTCTAAATTTTTATTTAGAAATGAATAAAAAGACATAATATACAAAATAAAATCGCACCTTTATCATCCATATATAAAAAATATTTTATAAGTATTGTTATGAACCATACAAAATTCTAGTAATTACTACCGCGACTGCTGCTAAATTCTATTTATTCTACTATACTAATCTGACTTCTTGAGAACAAAAAAGATGACGACAAATATCGTTTCGAAAAGTGTGTAATCTGTCGACGTATTGGCAAACTCATCGATATATTTTTCAACTTTTGATAGCGTTTCTAGCAAATTTGTTGAGTTCTTTGGGTCGAGCTGCCAGTTCTTGTCCGTATTGCAATGATCTTGCGAATATGTTGGTAGGAGATAATTAACCGGGCAGACAACACAGTGCTTAATTATTAATCATTTATTTATTATATCCTACATACCATCTAATGGTCATAGGCTTTCATCTTATAAGTGAACCTTCGAATTTTCAGCTATATATTCGATCAAATATGCTTATGCGTAATTGAAGCATTTTTAACAATAAGTCAAAAAAAAGTACAAAAAACCTGAGAAAATGGATAGCGATGGAAATTTTGTGCGTAAGCTTCGCGTATATTTTTCCAATCTTTTAAGCGTATGCGGCAGGTATATATTTATAAAAAAATAATAGATGTTCCACAAAATATTAAGGCGAAAAAAAGAAACGGTAACACAACCCTAAAAAATATATATTTACTGTCTGAAAAGGCTCAATTTATTTTAAGATATTTAATATTTTGAAAGTAAATGTATATGTCCTTATGTATTCGTATATGTAAAGGTTGAACTGCCGTACATTATGCAAATATAAATATATATTCAAATACGCACTGCCTAAGAAAAAAATAGCAGTCTTTTTGCGAGATTCGAAATATCGGTATGGCTTATTCTTATTTCTATTTACTGCCTTATATGCGAAATATTGTTCATATTGAAAAATGTGAAAACGTAATTAAGAAATAAAATATATTGTTAAAAATGTTTAAGCAACACATTATTATTTTGTTGTTGTTTGTCATATAATGCGATTTATATATACAATGAAAATAAGAACTAACTGACAGAATTACAAAGTTCTCGTTTAGGGCGTGCAAAAGGAGTTTTAACAAATAAAATGTCTCGAAAAAACAGGTCTAATCTGTATGCGCGTGCTCAGCTGCCCAAATGCCTGCGCGACTATTGCGCATTTTTCAAACCCTGCTGGAAACTCAGAGTCTGTTGTTGCTTTTTGATTTCATCCTGCATTTCTAAAGCCATCTTTTTATATTTCTCGGCTTCGACTTCATTCTTTTCAATACCATCCCCACGTGCATACATTTGACTTAGGTTAGCGCAAGCGTACATATTGCGTAACTCGCAAGCCTTGTAAGCAAATTCAAACGCTTTCTTCATATCCTTTTCAACAATGTATTCACCGCTATTTTGTGATGTCGCATCTGTCTTAGCCTGAGCAGTGTATTCTTCGGGTTTCTTTTGTACACCAGATATGTGCATACCTGAGAGATAAAAGCAGGCGGTAGCATTGTTCATGTCACAGCTTTTACTTAAAAATTCTAAACCCTAAAGAGTTGAAAAGTTGTACCAAATGGGTTTCCTGTAATTATGATAATGGAGCTGCTTACCTTAGGAACATCTCTGTCAATCTCTTTAGGCATAGAACGTGATACCAGCAAGAGTCCCGAATGTAAGCAGGAATCAGAGTCATCCAGTTTGCATCCCTTCTCGTAATAACTGTAGGCAGCCTTTGCATCTCCTTTGCTGCCACTCTTTCCCTTTCCAAGAAAGCTATAATTGCCGAATTTGAAACAAGATTTTGCGTAACCATAATCATCACATGTCGATTTGTAAACCTTGGCGGCCTTTTCAAAATCTTTTTTAATACCTTCCAAATAATCGCCCAACAAATGGCAAACTACATGCGAGGACATTTTTTTAATTTTTTTAATTTATTAGTTCAAATACGTATTCTTTAAGGTTAGAATGTGTATATCTCTCTGTTATTTCTTACCTTCTGGTTTCTTTTCTGAGTAGCAACCAAAACGATATTCAACACCCAACTTTTCTATGTATTCTTTTACATCTGACTCCTTTTTCAAGTCGTACGCCATGGTTTTTCTAAGCTTGTGAGGGCTTTTTTTTATTTGAATCCTATTGTAATTACAAAACTCAAGAAAATATCAAAAATAATCTTATATTTTTTCCTCTGAGTCTGTCCGCTTTAGCGATGTCAATCATCAGTTTGCCAGCTGTTCTAAGGAAAAAGAAAAAAAAATATAACAGGTGTTAGGTGAAGTAATCTAATCATGTGATTTTTACGAAATTTGTATTCATTTACGAAAAAATACAACCTAGTTTGTAAAATATTTGGTACCAATTATGTATGGTGTTAACTAAGTTTCATTTTGGACTTTGTTTACTAATTATGTATCTTTCAGTTAACTAGCTCTCATTTTGGAAATATACCTTGAGGATCATTTGGCTGAGAGTTATCATTATCGATTGAGAGTTTTGCCATTGGGAATTTACTTCGAAAAAAGAATAGGAAAATTAGGTACAAATTTGATGTATGGTTGTTTGCAACGATACAATTAATAACCAAACCATAGAAACATACATACATAAAAACCAGATTATGTAAAATTGTTGACAAAATAAACTAAAACGGAATATTAACCACCTTTAATATAAAACACGAAAAAAAATTAAAAATTGGCGCTAAGTTGCATTGTTTTCCAAACTGGCGCGAATACTTACACATACCTGAAATTCCAACCAGTTGAGAATTATAAAATGCAAGTAATTTTGGCGAACCAGTTAAAGTTTTTTCAAACAAGGGGTTGCCGTCCACAAGCGCCAGGAGCGAAAAGTGCAGTTGAAACTAAAAACGGCCTTAAGTCGTGTTATGGCAAGTTACAGCAAGCTAAAGAAAATAACGATTCAATTTGATCGTGTGGATGCGAAAATGAAGACTCAGTGGACTCAATTTTCGTTTTTATTTTCATTAATATTTTATATAATATGTTAAAATGAAATTTTTTCTTTTTAATCGGCTTCTGAAAATAAAATCAACATTTAATTTTGATGAAAGCGGATTTATTCCATATATATTTTTTAATTTTAAAATTATTTTAAAATTTAATTTGAAAGTGCAGAAGATGTACTGGTTCTTATACCCTCGTTTATTCGCCGCAAAAGGGAGACCTTCAACGAAATGTGCACACCATCGTCAAGATAAGGTGCGGGAGCTGCAGCAGTTAAATCCTGATTTTCCGGATTTTTTACTGTACAGTACACGCAAATTTCTGAAAGGCTGCACAAACAATTGAAAAATTTCTCATCTTCCTTGGATCGTATCTGCTTTTCCACTCTTTTATTAAAATACGTCACTGAACTTGAAAAATATAAAAGCTTAATTTTTACCTTTAAAAAGTGAATTCAGTACCAACCTTTATATGCACCAAACTTGATGATACCAAATTGACTACAAGCTTTGGCGTATTAAGAGTATTAAATAGACAATTGAAGTAATAAGTAAAACAGAAGAATTAAGTTACTTACCTTTCATAAATTTAAAATGTTTACTTTCGTTCAACTTGTAAGTAAAACTTTGTAAGTAAAAACTTTTTTTTGGAGCTTATTTTGTCTTCAATTTACATTTGTTTTCTTTTGTAAATGCAGCTCGAAACAACCATTAAATCGTATCTCGAAAAAGACCCAAACAAAAATGTGAAAAATGTTAAACCTGAGTTAACTTAATCCGAACCTTTTTCACTTTCGAATTCACTTAGTCGAATTAAATCGTTCTTTCCTTTGGCTAGCTGTAACTAGCTGCCACAACATGACTTAAGGTCATCTTTAATTTCAATTGCACTTTTCACTCTTGATTTTGCAATTTTTTTTGTATTGTTGACCAGTCCCCAACGTGATTCTTACACAAACCCAAGATGGTAGAGCCCAGTATCATTGTTTTGTTCTTTCATCATATGATCAAAAATTAATTATTTGTGTTAATAATTATATAAGCACTTACTTTCGCCTCTTATTTGGAATGTCATCCTCGTCCCCGGAATTTATCACGTGAGGGCTTCTAAACGAGTATAAGAAACAATTACAAAATAAATTACAAAATACAAAAATAAACTAAAATTTTACATTACAATTGTACTGACGGTTGTGTTCCACTTGTTCAAGGTAACTCCTTGATTACAAAAATTTTAGTTGGTGCGCTAGATATACGAAGATATTTCCGAGTTTACTATTTCACTTAATTTCATTTTACTAAAAATTTTATATAACTTCGTTTTCATTTACAATTGTGTGGCTTGATTAACGGTTGTGCCATATTAATTATTTTTAAGGAAAAAAACGTCAAATTTGATTTTTATGTTCCCTTTATTTTTTTGAAATAAATTTCGATTAGCAGAGAAAGAAAAAATTTACGCGAATTGGCCATTTACATAAATTCATTTCAATAGCCAGTCAGCGGTACTTATAGCTTTTACAATTCAGTATTAATAATTATTTTTCGTCAGGTATTCATTTTATGATGAAATCGCAAAAAGGGTTGAAAAGGCTCTGGGCTCTGGCGTTTTTTTATTTTACATGTTTTTGCATTGCCATATGAATTTACCTACAAAGAATTTGCAAAGTGAAACGCAAATCAAATATTTGTTTTGTGTTACATTCTCAAAAAATGCTTCGTTGAAAATTGTTTATAAAAGCTATGTATTCCGAGTAAACTTTTTCTTTTTAAAGTTTGGTGATTTAAAATTTTTGTACTATTTCGTGAGTATGTAAGTAAAATCATTTAAAACCGTTTCGATTTTTTTTTTTATTGACAGCGGTTTTGTTTTATAAAAACAACTCTGAAATACCAATAATAACTGTGAAACTAACTAACGTGAGTTATTTAATTTTGCGCTGGCCTGAGAGTTACGAGAAACCGTGATTGCACGTACGTGAAGCGAACAGTTGGAAACTAGAAAATGAAAATTATATTTCACACATTAGTGTTCAGAATTTCACAGAGCCGAAAAATTTGTTAATATTTGTAGAATTTTTGCTTTTGTAGGTCATTGTGTCTTCACGGTGACTTTCAACTTGATGCTTGCTAATGTACAGAATTACTATTAGTTACTTGACGTTGAGTATCACAATCAAAAATGCTATTATTACAGAACTATTTGAAGAAATGCAATAATTTTTCCTGTGCTAAATTAACAAAGAGCAATTTTTATTACAGATATTATAAAGGCAAACTTGTCTATCTTTAGTATGTTTATTACATTTTTAGCGCATCAGACCATCAGCCTCCTGTAGGCGTACGTTCACTCTTGGAGGGTAATTAGGTACGAAAAATTTAAGTATCTTTTACGCTTTTCGTAGGATAATGCATTATGCATCAGATCGTCACCTACCATTTTTCATTAACTCCCGCTTTTTGTGTACTATATATAGAGGGGCAATCATGCATTCGAAAGGCAATTTATGCTTTCATTTCTCAGTTGGTTTCGTATCGCCTATGAGATAGCATTCAGCATTGGTTGGTGATTATTGGTTTTTTGAAATCAGGTAGGCACAAGATATTAAAATTAACAAACAAAAACTAAAGTTACTGTGTAGAAAAGCTTAACAACAACCAAAAATGAAAAAAACAAATATATAAAATATTAATTAAAAGCATGGATTGCAATTTGGACGATTTTCCGAAAATATGTCGTATCTATCTCCAAAAATGCAACGTAAATTTGTATGATTGCAAACCAACACAAAAGCCAGCTTAGAAAATCGCTTAAACCTAACGATCGCATAATTAATGAAAATATTAAGAGTAAGATAAGCATTTCAAATATGTATGTGATACATATACGTATTATAAACTACGTTTTCTTTGTTAATCAATATATAAAGATTAGGCAGAATGCTTCGGCCCGCCATTTTATGGAAGAGGATCGCACTTCACGACAGAGACTCGTGATGAGACGGAGAAGGGCTATACGGGATACCTTTAGGCTATCTAAAAAACTGTAAAGCAAATAAGAAATAATACGCAAAGACGTAGATCTGTTGTTTTAAGAAACAATACAATTGCAAAATTCGTCAATTTAAAAAATGCACCGAAACCTACTTTACTTACGCACTTTTTCCTTATAATTGTTTAGTAAGCTTCTTCCGTATGCAGTTTCTGTCCGTTACATATAGATTTGGGCTGTTTCCATTTTCCAAACCTATACCAAATATATGAGTTGAGTAAGCGTGTAGTTAATTTTCTAAAGTTTCTTTTTTTCAATTTTCTCGCTAAATATTCGTAGATTACATTAATAGTAGGTTTGTTTATTTATTTATCAGAGCGGAGAACCAGCTGTTATTGTTCGGATTTTGACAGCCAAAAGTAAATATAAATAAAAATTTCTCTCTGTTCACCTTTTTCTGCTGTCTTGATCCGTTTATTGGTTACAACAGATATTCGATCATATGATGAATATATTATTTTGTGCTTAGTTATTTCTGTATGATATTGTCGTCATTTAGATAACGTTAGTTGTTCATAAACATTCATAGGCATGCATCCACAAACCATGACAGACATCACGCTTTGCAGTCGGTAACAAATTTTGGATTGCCAACGCTGTATTAGATTTCCTCATCCCTTTGCGTATCATGGTATCCGAATATAGTAAACTTAAACTCGTCGCTAAAAATAACGTTTCTCCCAAAATTCATATTACATTTTTGTGGAGTTTTGCAAAACTCAAGGCATTTTATCATGTTAACTTAGCTTATAAATGTTTCTTTGGAATACGATTATGAAAATCGTTGGATCTAAAAATATTTTGAACGGTTTTGAGATGAATACTAATTGGTCCATATTTTTCAGGCCTTCTGCAATATCAAGTGCACGAGATTTTGGGTTCGGGTTTTTCACGCACTGTACGCTTGTTTGATTGGCATGATCGGTACTCATTTTCTACAGTATTTGTGTTATTGTAATTTTTTATAATAGCTTGAACAGTAACACAACTAATTTCAATTGTTTTGGCTCTTTCTCCGTAAAAATTTTCCCCACTTTATAATCACATTTCTAACGTCCCGAAAAATTTCTTTGTGTTGTTGTGTATTTTGTGACTTATAATTGACTACCGGTAACTAAAGATGGTTTATTTTTCGAACATTCTATTGATGTGTTTCACTGTATGTTCACTTCTTTGTGATTTACTTTGGAATTAAAATATATTTTGTGTTTTTAACATTATCTTAAGCAAAAAATCTTGAAGTTTTGTTTAATATAGGTTTTTGTTTTTTGATTGTATAACTTTTGTTTCTACTGTTATTGATAACAGAAACATAGAAAGCTCCTAATTGGAAACTTGAACAAAATGTTGTCCCCATTTAGTCTTTGATTAAAGGTACTATCAAAGAGAACTAAATGACAAGAGCGATTTAGAAATTTTCCAAAATAACAAGTAATACTAAAGAGGGTTAAATACCTAGCTTATCTATAATAGTAATAGCGATGGTAATGAGCAGCCGTTTAAATGTTTGCTCTGGTATTTTCATCATTTGTATCGACGAAGATTGTGTTAATGTTTTCGTGATGTGACGTCACAGTGTGTTTACAAAGCTGTAGTATATAAAATATTGTGTTTTAAGTGAATGTTCGCTATGGTACACAAGTGCACATGTACGACGAAAAGGCGAAACATAAAGTAGCAAATGTAATTTGTTTTCATTTCAAGGTTTTTTTCATATTTAAAAATTAAAATGTTCACTAAATGCTCCAATAAATTTTAGAGAAAATTTTCTACGGCAAGACAAAAAAATTTTTTATAATTGAAGAAGGTTATATTGTAGGAATAAATTTTCTCTATTTAACTTAATATGCACACTTAATTTGCACACATATAGATATAACACATTTTATGCGATTTTACACATCTCATATGACTTATTGTACGAAGCGCGTTACCTCAATGGATTGCCATCTTTTCGCGATGGGGATGCGATGGGGATGCGATGCCAGTTGTAGCATAGTTATTGCTATTCTGCATTCAGGTTCTTTAGTCCAGAACTGTACAGATGTACATAAAAACGTCTTTTTTTGTTTCATAGATTTTGAAAAAGCATTTGACAAAGTACAGCATGATTAATTAATAGATATCCTGGAAGGTCTTAGTATTAAAGGAGAACATATATGCTGCTTCGAAAATTTGTATTGGAGACAAACAGCGGAAGTCCGTGGTTATGATATCACAACAAATTATAGTCCTACATAAAGAGGCGTTCGCTAAGGGTGCATTTTGTCTCCTCTTCTTTTTAGCATCCATTCTAAGATAGTAATTCAAGAAGCTATTCAAACGATCGAAGCAATTGTAAATGATAGAAGTAACAAGTTTTGGTTAACCCTAAATATCAGCAAAACCAAACTTATGATGGCAAATCAAGCGAAAACTCCATATATCAATGTTACTCTATTGATTAACAACCAAAATGCAGAGAGGTTTTCCCAGCTCGTATAACCTAAATCCATATCACACGAAAGGTCAGAAAATTTGTAATGCTTCTTTTATCTGCCCGTTAATCTCTTGTATTGCTTGTCTGTTTTATCTTATCATCCGTTTTCTTTTCCTCATCTATCCTATGTCCGTTAGCCCATACATATATGCTAGTTTGTCCGTTATGTCATTGTTCAATGTACACACTCACAAACACACACACTATATCTCCATCACGAAACCACCGCATTTGCCTATTCCATGTTGATTTTTTGTTTTGCCAAAGGAGTACTTTCGGCCTTAATAAGTTTAAGTTAAGCACGTTCGCTTTGTTCCTCATTTCACAGCACCTTCCTCCATCACTCGGCTGTCATCAAAGAAATTCCATCCAATTCACTGTACGAGGAACCATCCTCATTCCTCTCTCAGCATATGTTCCAATTTATAACAAGTAAGAACATTATAGTCAAGAAAGGCCGACCACTAAATACCCTACACCACATTGTCTGATGCAATTCGTATTTTTATTCTTGACCACAAAAATTATATCTGGTTCCTATATAAAGGCATATTGTTCATGTGCGTATTTACGGAGAAGCGTCCCCAAAACGCAACGCAACCTTACGTAATACAAGTTGAATCCTTACATAAGGCAGGACTCAAAAATGGGCGTAGATGGTCCAAATTTGGTAGAGTTCATTGTTGTTTGAAATTACTATAATATTGTGGGCCAATTTTCGTCATTACATATGAGGCTTTTCTGGTCGATAAAGGGTAAATTTTCGTGGGAATCCTCATTAGGGTATGATCGAAAAAACTAGCCCGAGAAGGTCCAAATTTGGTACATTTAATTTTTATAAGTTAAATTACTACTATAAAATTGCACCTCCTAGTCGTGTGAACTTCAGATTTTGTTTATATAAGAGGGGTTCAAAAATCGCCACAACCGATCCAAAAATTTCATACCAACTTAGAATTCCGAAATACTGCTGCTTAGACACTTTTGCGCAGAAATTTTGAAAATTGCAGTTTTTCCATATAACGACTTTTCCGAATAGGGTGTTATATGGCGAGTGGTCCAAAAAGTGAACCGATCCGAACCATTTTCAATAGCGTTCGTCTCTGGGTCAAAATACGTTAATGTATCAAATTTCATCAAAATATCTCAAAAATTTCGACGTGTAGCTTGAACATAATATTACATGGACAGACCTTAGACATACAGACAAGCTTAGATCAATTCAGATAATGATTCTGAATTCACCGGTATAATAAAAGGTGGGTCCATCTTAATCCCTTATTATCCCATCTTTATATTAATCCCTAATGTGCATTCACTAAATGGTTTAGATGATCATGGTTTTCTTCTAGTACACGATTCTGTAGATGACTAGGAACGCAGAGTTTTCATGAGATGTTTCATTCATCATTTATATGCTTCGGGAAATATCGATGCACTTAACCATTTATAAATGTATAATCGGGGAACTTTTCAAGACGTTCGTGCATTTCTTGTAACCTTCTTTTTATCCAGGAGCATTCCTGGGGCGGTGTTAGTTCGATCATTCTTCTTAATCAACGAGCCTCCAATGGCTGTCTAGTTAACTCGTCAGCTACTTTAGTCCATTTGCCCTTATAGTATTTGACGGTGAACTTATGCGACTGCAATTTTAGAGCCCGTTTGACCAATCTTCCTATTGGGTTATCCACATTTTTTAGCCAATTAAGTGATAAATGGTCAATGATCCTCTCGATCTCATAGCCTTCCAGGTGTAGACACATCCTTCGAATGTCCCTTATCACGGATAAGCATTCTTTCTCCGTTGTAGAATAGTTTATTTCGGCCTTTTGAAGCCGGCGGCTTGCACAGGCGATAAACTTTTCTCCTTCTTTTGTGAACTAAGTGAGTACCACTTCTAGGCCATAATCGTTGGCGTCTGTTTGTAAGACAACTTGTTTAGTAAAATCCGGGCACCTTAAAACTAGTGCTTCTATTAATTTTTTCTTCAATTCATCGGCGAGCTGCTGAGATTCAGTCCAAGAACTCGCGATATACGCGACATTTGATATAAATCTTCTGTACCATGATACTATGCCGAGAAATTTGTGTATATTCTTTGAAATCTTTAAGTGGGCAATGACCTTAATTTCGTCAAGATCCGTTTTGATTCCTTCTTCTCCGACGACATGGCCAAGATATTTGGTTTCCCTCTTTTCGAACTCACATTTCTCGGTCTTTATTTTAAGTTTGCTGATCCAAAATCGATCGAAGAGTAATTTGAGGTTTTCGAGGTGTTCAATTGGGTGGGGTTTCATGTTATCTCCAATTACGCTGTCAAGAGCTCGTTGAAATGTAGCAGGTGCCTAATTTAACTTTCTTCATCACTATCCGCGACCTTCGACGTTAAATGCTGTGTACTATTTACTAATTGCAGCCATAGGGATCTGCCATTTTCTAGATTTATACTGCTGACATATTTAGCATTACGCAATCTGTCGGAGATAAGCGTTATCCGCAGTAGGGTGTGAGCATCTGCTGTAGATCGTTTAGTTAACTGAAGATAATCCATGTAAAGTCGCCATGTATCATTATGTTTCTTCATGAGCATAACAGGAAAGCTATAAGGGCTATTGAAATGTTTAATATAACCTTTGGCTAGTAATTTGTGGACTTCTGAGTTGATTATATACTGCATCGCGGGGTTCCGTGACTGGTGTCTAAGTTTTATTGGTCACTCATTTGGGTTTCCGCAACCATAGTAAGACCGTGAATAATTCGAACTCTCGGCAACTCCTTCTCAAGAAGCTCCTGTATAGTTGTTTGTTCACTGCAAGCTATTTCGCCATTATGATCTTTCATATTCTGATTATTAAAATTTTTAGTGAAGATATCCGAATTTGTGCTATAGGCCTCTTCTCTCTTCTTATTAGCAAATATTATGAGCCCTTCCTGTGGTTCTTGGTTATATGCTAAGTGGCCGTTTTTATTGTGTGTTTGGACACCTGATTGTTGGAATAAGCATTCCTATGATGTAGAATGATTGACTACTAAGCAATAGTCAAATGGGTTATACAAACTTTCACATGTTGCAGCTAGACCGACAATAGAAATAACGAGTTTAAAAGCTTTCAAAAAGATTAATGCTAAGTTTACATCGCCAGATATATTTGGCATTACTTAAAATGTACTCGTTTCGGTTTGATGACCAATTTGTGCTTCACATTGTGCGGCTGTTTGCACTTGGACAGCCGACCCATTGGCTAGAGTAACATCTACTTCGGTGGATAGTTTCTTGAATTGTTAGCTGATGAAAAATCTAGTGGCGTTGCAGTCATTATTTTCCTTCCTATAACGACAGTAATCGTGAGTTTATAATCTTTAAACATTACTGCTGAACGTTGGACGGAGGGACTGGATTCTCGGAATCCGCTGCCCCTCTGTCTAATCTAATTTTGTGGGAGCTTTTCGGCCGTGGACTACAATTCTGTTCTCTTGTAGTTCTTCTTCTACCATAATTTGTATGATGTCGACTATCATTTCCATGGACATTAGTTGGATATTGCTTATTGACTGAAATATTATTCCTCGTGTATATCATTTGGTGTTGTTCACCACGAGATGTAGATAAATGCGCTGGCCATATGCTTCCCAGGTCGTGTGTTAATTCCAAAAGTTCTGTTAGCGAATCAAAGTCTTGTCATCTAATATACCACATGTAGCCAGGAAGCACGTTCCGGAAAATCCATTCTAACTTTTCCTTGTCATCCATTCTACTGTGCCGAATTAGATGTTACGAGGCTAGGACGTAATTTTTAAAAGTCCCGTGGATCCGTTGGGTTGGGATCCGTATTTCATCTTGAAATTGTATTTCTGTTTGAAAGGTTTCCAAAGACGGCCATTGCTTCCGTTTTTTCCGATACCACGTCAGAACGCTGTCTCTTAGTACTTCGGGTATTGTGCTCAATAATCTTTTAGGATTAATTTCATATGACTGTGTTAAATTCTTCAATGCTTTCAGTGAAGGAAGCTTGGCTTGCATCGTAATTGGTATTCCATTTGCAAATTCTTTCCAGGACTGCTTCTCACTGATAGATAGGATAGTTTCTTAAGGGTTTATTACTTTAAGTGCTGGTACCGATTTCGTATTTACACTTTCATTTGCTTCACCTACATTAATTGAAGATTTTGGTGACTCACGTTCAGCTTGCAACATCAAGAATTTGTCTATTTCTTCAGCTGAATGCTCTCTAGTGATGAATTGGGCAAGTTTTTTCCCTAAGTTTGTAATTAAACCTTCTTTAAAGAGGGCGTAAGCCAATTGTTTTCAATACTTCATTAATTTTGTTGTCTCTTGCGTAACAAGGGAATAATTAATACTTGATAACAAAATATATGTTATACTAATTGCACGCAATAAATGCGTGGAAGAAATGTTGTTCGAGGTTTATAATCAGAAACGCTATTTTTCCGAAGGGAACTTGTTAGTAGATATAACTGTATGAATTAGCTATGGCTTTGATTCCATTTTAAAAATCTGCTGGGTAATAATATAATAATTTAGTTATAAAATTCTGTTCGGCCATGAGTTCTCTTTTAAAACTGGCCGGAGTTAAATTGAGTATATCACTTTATTCTTGATAAAAAACGCGGCTGATGTCAACAATGATTTAGGTTATTAAAATAGTCATTTACTTTAACAGAAAAGAAAATACAATTCGGTTGCAGCCCGTCTGCTAAAATTATTTAGACTTCTAATCTGTTTTCGCAATGCAATTTTAATTTAGGAAATATGCTATAGCGATTTCCTTTTGAGATTTTGTTAATGAGATTCTATCAGCTATAGTGAATGGTTGGTACTTTTCTGTATTTACGACGATACAGAAAGGTACTTTCTTAGATATATACGATACGGAACGATACATTTGTGTGTATAACGATGCAGAACGGTACTTTTCTGAATATCGAATTTCTCTTTTCTGGGTAATATGCCGTATTATAAATTGTCCGCAAGTATTTCTCCTCGTGCGGAAATACTATACCAGTAGGAAAGTAAGGAATCTTTCCATTTTGAACACATTTTTAAGTTAACTTTTTTCGTTATATTTGCTGGTGGCAGCAAGTACAGTCGTTCCACTAAAAATTGGGCGTTTTTCGTGGCAATTTTTAGCCTCAGCTTCCTATTACGTTTTTGCACCATCGGCTTCCGGCGAATATGACAATGGTCATATTGTAGTTTGGGCATACTTTGGAGCCAATGGATTCGGAAAATTGGTGTTTATGGATAGCCTTTTAAACAAGCAGCATTATTTAAGCATATTGAAGGAAAATTTCAAAACAAGTGTGCAAGTGCAGCAATAATATGCTGTTTTTTTCTTCGTATCCTCCTTTATACGAAAAAACCCCATTTTAAAGACGCTTTCTTTTTTGAGTTCTTGAAGTCATTTAGTTTTCTTGTCTGCTGGAATAACGATTTGTTTTTTTTTTTTTTTACGTTTTAATATGTATTCTCTAGTAATATAAAAATAGTAAAATAAATTTTTATGCGTAGACTATGGAGTAAGTTTAATATGGGTTTATTGTTTGTGGAGCAAAAAGCCCAATATTAATGAGACTCACTGTATGTGCATTTGTTATTAGCGGTAATTAATATCCCATACCGATATTTCAATAAAATGAATTCTTTTCTTGGTAATAGAATTTTTATAAATGTTGATGTTGGTTGATTTCTCCGGGGAATAATTCTCATCGATATTGTAAATCTCAAAGTGTGTCTCATTTTTCGAGAGAATATAATAATTGGTACCCTCGACAAGGAATTCGATGCAGCCAGTTTTAAAGTAATTAGACTTTGGCGTCTCTTTAACAGTAATTTCACTTTAAACTCCGCAAATAAAAGTGACAATAGTTCCTTTTCGCAGCACCAGTAATGCCTGGATAAGAATCAGCTACGTGTGAAAAAGCCTTTCGTAAGATTTAATAATTATCCCGTTTCATTGACGCAGCAGTACCTGGGTAAGAGTCTACTCGGGAATTTTGAAAGTTTCTTCCTTAACTTTTAAATGTTTCTCGGCGATAAAAAACTTAATAATAATGGTCTGTATTTGCTGTGGTCGTGATGCCTGGGTAACGGTCTGCTCGACAGTGTAAACCTCTCATAATATTAATATCTTTTCGCCGATTACTCGATTTAACGATCAACAGATGTTTGGGAATCTTTTATCGTGGCAATTAGCGCTCTTTGCCAGAAAGAAATTTCTTCTGCCTTTTCCAGTGGATGAATGTCTAAGAATACAAACGGTCGTTAAAATCTAATCTTAGAACTTCAGCAGAAATTCTCTTCACAAATATGTCGAGGGATAGAAAAGAGTAGGGCTCTTCTGGTAGTATAGTTGTGATGGTATGATTCTCCTTTGATAGATGACGCATCAGACATAGCTGAAATTTCTCCTTAAATATCTCTTGTAGGTTTAGATGCTTGTCTTAATATTCGAGAAGCAATGTAACAAGCAAAAAAGTGTTGTGAGTCGACATATTTCTCTTCGTAATAGCTGCTAGGAAAATGCTGAAGCAACTGCGACACGTCTGTGGCAGAATTGGTAAGTGCTGGATCGGTAACGATAAAACGGGGAGAGCGATAAGATTTACTCTTTGCAGGAGCAAAATTTATCTTTTTATGGCAGCAAAATTTTTTCTTCTTACGACGGCAAAATCTTCTCTATGTAGAGGCGGCGTACTAGGCTTTCAAATTTGATGCGACAACAGTACACTTTTCTAACCGAGGACTGCGTTGAGTAATGCCAAATTTTTACAGCAAAATAAATTCAATACTGCGGCGGCACAGCGATAGTAGTCTCGTTAATCTGGCGACAGGCATAGCGGTCGACGACTGAACAGCAGGGAATTTACAGTTATTATAACGCTGTTATGGGAGCGGGAGAAATTTTCTGTTTGAAATTCCGGGAGAAATATTCTCTTTGCTTCGTTTTCTGCTGAGTAGCTGCAGGCAATGATCATGAAGATTGCAGCAAAATCTGCTTTATACAGCGGACAATCTTCCTGCGGTGTAACTGATGGCGGTATAGCAGCAGTGTTCCGATAGCTGACACTCTCCGTGACTTCATCTCTTCCGAAAGCTTACGAAGTCCCTGCTCGGGCGCCACTGTAGCGTGGTATTTCTCTACCTTCATCTACACCAGTTGAGCTCGTCGCGTCCAGGATCCGCTTTACAGAAAGATTTGTAAAGTTTGGAAAGTATCACTTCTGTACTTACTTGTGGGCCGCTCCGCTGTATAATCTAAAACCACTTTCCTTATGTGGCAATTCACCAGCTTTATCACACACTTGCAGCTTGTTCTCTCAATGCCTTTACTTACGTACCCGCGTATAACTTTCATTCTTCGTCCCCCTTCGTACGTAGGGTCCGCTCCTCTTTACTTATCGCAATGGCTTTCAGCGTGCGGCTGACGATGATTCGGTGGTAGGAACACGCAGGTTTCACCGGTGGACCGGAGGTGTTGTTGCCTTTATCAAATTTATTTTATTGACTACTAGGGTTAATAAGATAAGATTGACTACTAGGGTCAATAAGATAAATGTTTCCTATGCTACTAAGCAAAGGAAAAACATCCTATAGAGCTGGTGACTTTTATATGACCATCCCCGGTGTAAGACCAGTAATCGTCTTCTCGATTATGCGCATTGCCGCGGTGTTTATACTATGTTGGCCAGTGTTGTGGCTTTACTCATAATTCAATATTTGCCACGACGCATTGTAGGGATGTTTATATATTTTTAACCATAATGGGTATAATCTTAAACCTAAATAAAAAATATTTAACTAGAAAGATAATCGTTTCTATTAATACACATGTTTTTATATATTATGCTGTTTATGAAACGCAATATTACGGATTGATAAAGATTTTTTAATATGATATATCTACATATACAATACATCATGCCATTATACCATTCCTATAGAGATAATTGTTTTTCTGTATATTCGGCAACCATCTCTATGCTAATGTACCGTTTGATTTTCTGCACAGCAAAATGTCTATCTGCGTATTGTGAAATATGAGTAACGCATCAAAACACGACGTTGTGGTAAAAATGATCTTCATCAAAAACATTATGTCATACCATTGTATAACCTACATTCATTATACACATAATATTTTGTCTTCATGCAAACTATGCTAAGAAAAGGAAATGTTTTGAAATATATGTAAACATGTTTAATATCAAGCATGTATCCCATATTCGCGAAGATTGCAATGAGAATCATATAATCGTGTGTGCGTGGCAAGCCACACAACAGTAAAGTCCATGTTACGGGGATGTGTGTGCATATAATAGATTATGCCGAAGGAATTTAGCAATGTATGTGCTTCTTTATATATATTGGGTTGAATATATATATATATATATGTAAATGAATATAAAGATAACTCACATTTCAATAGAATTTATATGATTTATGTCTCGTGATGGAAGATAGCAAATATATCTTGGACGGCAAAGTGAGTTGACTCCGATTTTGCACGTCACATGGTAGGAAATTAGGTTCATAGAAGTATATTTATTAGTCTCTAACATATATATGCGTTATGAAATCAAGTCCTTACATATAGAGAGAAAGTATAATTTCTAGTTTTTTATGACGGACACTGGAAAATAATAAAATTTTTACGAAGTAAATTAAGTTTGTTAAATTTGGATCACTTCATGTGATTTTTTGCGCATCTTACAATATAAGGGTTTTCATAAAAGGTACCCCCTTTGCGGGTGCACTTTTTGGTGTGTTATATATCGCATTTAAAGGTTGGCCTTGCCCGATGTTCTTCATTGTTCAATATTAACTTGTTGGCTTTCCCTTTGCAAATTAAGTAAAGTAACTATCATACATTTAAGGCAGACCTGGGAATTATTCGCCGGCCTGTTATATTACCGAACCCGATCGAATTTCCTTTCTCTTAGACGTAAATATAATTCTAATTATTTATTTCAAAATGTAAACATATATTGTATAAATGTATAGATAACCTTACGAAGAGCATCTTGAAATAAATAATTGAAATTGTATTGCTCCGTATATAATCGCTCTGTTTGTACGTTTTTGTCCTAATATGATTAGGTTCGCCCTATTGGATCGTGAAAATTATTTACAAACTTCAAAGAATTTAATTATTGGACCGTGAATATCGTAACCTTTGTTTACAAAAGTAGAAAACTACTTGCAGAAAATTATTTATAAAGTTTAAACCATTTAATTGCAGAAACAACAGTTTTAGCATTTCTCGAGACTGCAACTCTCCAACGCTTGATCAAGTTTTTCCATCGAATGAGTACAGATTTTACGACAGTCTTGTGCTTTTCCTTAATCGCCAGTTACAATAGGTAGCTATGTTTTATGACACCGAGTTTATTTACTTTCATTCCTTTCGCAACATTCAGTGAATTCTCGTTTTCAACGGAATTGCGTAATTTTCATCCAGGCTGATTATTTCAAATGTGTGATTTTCGTAACAAATTCGTGACTAAAATAAAGCTGATACTATCGGCAACATAGAGAAAGCGTCTTGGCATACCTGTTCCTATAAATTGCCAAAAATCCTTTTATTTCAGTGTTAATCATGTTCAGCTAGATATAATTTTCTTAATTGTGTTCTTTGATCAGAACTTGGCTTAAAAGGCAATAACAAAGGTTTACAAAAACTTGTACTTTTTTGAATACAACCATGCCAAAAATACAATCTCCAATTTTTTTAATGCTTTCATCTTCCAACCACGAGCTATATCCACCTACTAACGAAAAATATTTAGCTTTCTTAATGATCGTGACGTTGCTTGCTTCTAAGATATATGCGAAAGGTCCAAACTCCTTTGTGTTATCTTTGTCCTTTGTGTAGTATGTTTTTATCATCGCGTGGAACAATTTCGCAATCCTGAAAAGTTTCGTTTTCTTGGATTACTAGCAAAATAATGTCAGATAGCCAAAATTCAAATTGTTAGCCCGGGCCGTTCTTTTATATAACGACATGTATTGAATTGATTGAATTACATTTATATATTATCATTTTAAATAGATCGTTGGGTGTGTAAAAAAAAATATGTGTAAAGTTCCAAGTTAGAAAATCTTCGAAAACCATACAATTTTTTTTTTCATTTAAGCGCAAATTTTCAGATTTAATAATTTGTTTTTATTGCATCATGTAGAGGAGCTAAGACCTGGCATCATGCACTTGTTCACAGAGTTCGTTTTGCTTAAAATTTGAAGAACAAGAAGAAGGAAATTGATATCAGAAAAGTATGAATGTTCTAAATTTGTAGAAAAGGTTAAAACTCCTGGGATATATACATTTGCTCAGTTCACATTAAGCTCGTAATGTGTTGCTATGATACGAACGAAGAATATAAAATAAACGAAGTAGAAATCATCAAATATTAGTATTATTAAAAAGGTTTTTGCTGAGAAAAATTGTTATCTTCATCCAACTTTTCATATCTTTTTATTAGTTTTCTCTTTGCAATCGGGAGCAACATACATCTTTTACGTACGTAGCTTGAACAATTGTCGTTTGATATTATCCAAATTTTCGCTTCGCAACGGGGAACAACATGCAAATC
Organism: Glossina morsitans morsitans; assembly: GCA_001077435.1. Classification (NCBI taxonomy): domain Eukaryota; kingdom Metazoa; phylum Arthropoda; class Insecta; order Diptera; family Glossinidae; genus Glossina; species Glossina morsitans. Next base: position 122,488 of record CCAG010009907.1, read on the forward strand.
TTATGTACGCCGCGCCTATGTGGGGTTTGGATACAATGCCCAATAGGTTGTTTCATTATTTTCTAAAAATTGATTAATTGAAAAGTTTCAATCACTTTTTCATAATGTTAGTGACCATTCTCATTATTTCTCAAACACATAGAGCGTGCAAAATGAAAGTGTAAAAAATAAATACGTAAATTTAAAAGTTTTATATTTAGATTTGTAATTCATATTGTATTTTACTTTTTATATATTGTTTCCGTTACTTTAAATTTGTTTCTATGAAATTTTTTTCTTCCTTTTTTATTTAAATAAAGTTAAAATTAATTAAGCAATAATTTGTTTAAGTAAATGTCCTCTATCGCGAAATCTCTAGCAGCTTCGATATTATATCTTCTCTCTAATCGCGTCTAATTTTCCCTTAACTTAAGTGTTTGTGGTGTCTATAGCAATTGATTGATAGTACTAAGTTGTTTTTGGTAATCGAGGCGTGTGTTTATTCAAAGCGCGTTTACTTTTGAACCATTTTCATAAGTAAATCTGTTGATAACGATTTTGGACGCTCGATGGGTAGACCTAAAGCACGATCCCAGACAAGCGAAGCCAATACGCCGAGAGCGCGCGATACACCGAACAACACCGTATAGTAGTTCATCTCCTTCATGCCATAGTACTGCAATAAAACACCAGAGTGAGCATCCACATTAGGCCACGGGTTCTTAACTTTTCCAGTTTCCTGAAGAATGGGTGGAACAACTTTATAGATTTTGGATACCAACTGGAAAAGTTCATCATTAGGTAAATGTTTGAGAGCGAATTCGCGTTGACAGGTGTAGCGAGGATCGGTCTTGCGCAGTACAGCATGACCATAACCAGGCACTACTTGACCGGATTTCAGGGTCTTCCAGATATATTCCTTCAGTTGCTCTTCACTTGGGTTGCTACCAGCTTCTTTTTGTAACTTACGCAACCAGACCAGTACTTCCTGATTGGCCAAGCCATGCAAAGGACCGGCCAATCCGTTCATACCAGCGGCGAATGATAAATAGGGATCGCTCAAAGCAGAACCCACCAAATGCACTGTGTGAGCTGACACATTGCCACCTTCATGATCACTGTGTATAGTCAAATACAGACGCATTAATTCGGTAAACTTGGGATCATCGTAACCCAACATCTTAACAAAATTAGCAGACCAATCTAAACTCGAATCGATTGACTTCGAACCTTTTCCATTACGATATGTGTTACAGTAGATGGTGGCAGCTACAACTGGCAGTTTGGCAATCAAATCCATGCTATCTTCGTAGACATGTTCCCAATATTTTGATTTATGAACACCGTCTGAGTAGGCTTTGGCAAATTTGCTGTCATGATTCAGGGCAGTAATGGCAGCCGAAAATTGTGACATGGGATGCAAGCTAGTGGGAAAATTGTTCAACATGGTCACTACATGTTGTGGCAAAGCAGCGCGTGCAGCCCACTCGCGTGAAACCTGTTTTACTTGAGCTTTGCTGGGGACTTCACCAGTCAACAATAACCAAAAGAGACCTTCGGGCAGAGGCTCCTCACCGCCGTCAGCAGCCGGTAACACTTTTTGACATTCGGGTATGGATAGACCACGAAAACGAATACCTTCGTCTGCATCTAAAACTGAAGTTTCTGTAACCAGAGCTTTAATACCACGCATACCGCCGTACATCTATAAACAGAACAGAAAAAAGTTAATTTTACGTAATTAAAAGTACAAAAATGTAGCCGAAAACTTGGTATCTTACTGTTCGAAGTATTTGCCCGTCAATACTGGGCAAACGCAAAAACACTTTGTCGAAATTTAGGAAGAATTTGCTTAGTCATGTGAAGGTAGTTTCATAAATCATAAAGTTTTAAGAAGTAGGTGAAGAAATTATAGGAATTTACTCGTAACGACAAGAGCTATTTAGCAAATTTTAATAAGACGACTGTAGTTCCCAAAACTGCCTACTCTAAATCGTTTTTTGATTCTTGAAATTTCAAAATACGAACGTCGTTTGTCTTGTGCCTACATATTTTATTTCGGAAGTATGCTGATAAGGAGCAATCCTCTCATCAACAAGGTTGCAAGTGAAGGGAAAAAATGGTAATGAAGCCAATCTTTAAAAAGCAGATCCTTTCGGGATCTCATTACCTAAGGCCTTCTTTTTGGTAATAAAACAACTGAAATTACACATTATTTTTAGGCATACTTTTCATGTAAGCCTGCATTATCGAAGGTGTGGAAAACATTGTATGAAGTAAATCAAATTTAGGAAACTTGATTTACTTCTGCAAAATTTTATTGTTTTTCAGTTTGCGTCGTAAGAACTATAAATTACACTTTCCTCGTAATAAACACACATATATGAACCAAATGTCCTCCCGTTATTGTTTTTGCTAATTTGCTGCTAAGAACAAATTTTCATAATAAAGTTTTAAAAACTTAAACTTTTTCTGAAAACCTTACTGTTTATGAGAAATTTTATCTGAAGTGGGATCCAAGAAATGGACCCATGTGTTCCAAATTTTCCTTACTTTATTTTTATGTGAAATTACCATCAGAAATAAATTTTCATTATAAAACATTAACAATTAGGCCTTTTTGGCATATAATTTTGGTTTATATATCATGATAATCCTTATATGCGGTGGTATCCAAAAAATAAACTTACGTGGTCAAAATTCGAGAAGATTGATTTCAATGTCAATTCAGTTTTCGTAAGAACGATTATATGAGAGAGATTCGAAAACGTAGGTCAGCCGAACCAAATTGTTCTTACCAATTTAGAAAGTCGAAATAGTGCTACTCATTGACTTTTGAAAATTTCCATTTTTTTGCTTATAACGACTTTTCAAAGAAGGGCATTATATCGGAAGTGAATCGATCCGAATGATTTTCAAACAATTCGTTCTTGTGCCAAAGCATGTAAGTTTACTGAATTTCATCGAAATATCTGAAAAATTGCAACCTGTATGTTAATCAAAAAAAATACATGAACAGACATCAGATGGCCAGAGAGACAGTCAGAGTTGGATCAATTCAGAAATTGGTTCTGAATCAATTGGTATAATCAAAGGTGGTTTGTGGGTGTTACATAAGTCCGAATAAACTTAGCGTAGCCTGTACTACAAGTGGCGTACGGTGTAAAAAGGTTTAAAAATAAAATTCGACGTATTTCGATACAACTTTGTGGAGAACAACAATGTTATCTTAACTTAGGCAACAGTTACCTAAAAATAATAGAAAATATAATCACCCCCCTTAACTATTTTTTCTTCAGACCTTGCTGATCAAGTAAGTTATCGTAAATGATGATCTAACATAATTGGCTAAAATGTAACCCCAAGTTGAACAGTGAGATATAAAGAGTTAAGAAGTTCGTGCATTAACAATACATAAGATAAGTGATGTTTTTTAATTGCGGCCATCGGTTCAGACTAACAGCTTTTATCCAAATGAATTTGAAGAATTGTCGGCTTAAATTAATATCGAAAAACGAAAGATGGGGAAAGATTATTTTACTGTAAAAGAATCAGTGAACAGACCTTGCTGAACCAAAACAAATATGGATGCCAAAAATGATGCTTACAGAGTTCCCCGTTCAGAAGGAGGAGAGCAGTTTTTTTTAGGGCTGATGTAATTAAAATGTGATTTCGGTTCGAAGTAAAAATATATTTAAGGATTGTGTAGTTCTCTTAAGAGTGCAAAGTGAAATTTACGTACCTAACCGCTAAAACAAGCAACACATTTGCGAAAGTACGTTTAAAATATTATGTAAACGCTGACCCCAAGCCAGACGGCCAGCGTACTTGCTAGAAGATTGCAAAGACATATTTCAGTAAAAGCTTACCATATCGACAGTGGTTTCACCCATTTTAAACGACCCATGTTGTTTACGGAAATTCTTCACTCTCTCCTGTTCAGCTGGAATCTTCGCAGCTAAAACGTCACGCAAACTGGAATCAGCTGATATAAAACGAACGTAAGAAGCCAACAAAGCGTTCAGTTTCTGTAACATGTATAAAAGAAATTAAATATATTACATAATTAATAGATTGATGTTAAAACGCAAGCGGTTGTAGCATTATAGCATTACAAAAATTTCTAAAATGCAAGCACGTATAAATTTGAAAATTATTTTATTATAATTTTCCGTTGATAACGAATAATATTTTTATTTTAATAAATGTGAATGATACGAGTACTTATACACTCCTCAATAATATTCCAAAGCATACTTGAACGGTACTTTCACATGTGCGGCATCAATATAATTTATTCAAGATTTAAATAATTATGAGCTTTGTTCTGGTTACACAGAAAACAGGTACTTTTTTCCTGTATACAATAACACTTTTCGCTTGCGAGATGCTTAGGAAAGAAAATCTACTGATAATGACATACTGAAAAAAGAAAAAATTGATACGCGTACATTTATGTTTGTACACATATAAAGACGATCTTTGCTCACTAAACTTCTCTATAAAGTTCAAGTTCATTTATTAAGCAGTTCAGTTGTAGTTGCTTATGACTAAAAATAATTTTCGTATAATTAATTTCTAAACTTGAACACGTTTTTCAAACTATATCATTAATATGTAATGATTTGCACGCTAGGAATCCAAGTCGTCCCGAAACCTATTTTGGTCACATTGATATTTAAACTAATTATATGAAAATAGTTTCATTTCTAAATGAATTAACTTTTACTTATTTACCTCTACTATGGAATGTGTGTGTTTATTTATTACTTAATACTTTACTATACAGACCTGTAAAAAGAATATTTGAAAAGAATAATAATTTGAAAACTTCGATTTTTCAAAGCAATTTGATTTTGATTTTGAAATGTATAAACTCAGTACAAAATATAAAATCTCATCGCCATCTTAACAATAGCAACAATTTTTTTTTAATGATCGAATTGTCAATTATTGTATTAAGAGGGGTAGTTATCGTAACAGCTTAAAAGAAAAGCGTTTGCTTGGCACTCTTCGCTTTTTTTGAGATGGACGCGAGTGTAATAGAATAATAATATTGGATGAGTCTATTAAGCATAATTTTAAGTGTTAGAGAAAAAAAAACTTTTTTTGGGAAGTATTAAAATATTCTCACCAGGCATGTTTAATATAGGGGGTCCCACGGGCCAAGCGGTTTTGGTGCAAATTTGAATCTAACAAAAATCACTTCATCTAAGTGCCACGTAGAGAAACTTGTAACACATTTAAAAAATATTAACGTTTGGGCGGTTGGCGCACGTGTGAGCAAAAAAGTTGTACTTCCGAGGAAAAATTAAGAGAATTTTTTGTTAGTAAAAAGTGTTATAATTAGCTCTAGCGAGTATTATTGTAAAGATACTAGTAAAAAGTGTGAACGAAAAAAATAGAAATCGTAGGCTATCTTCCGTTCGCCATTTTGAAAAAATCTTGCTCTGTTTTGTTGCATTTGTTGAAGATACAATTGCATATTTCACGAAAGCAGTTAAGAAATGTATAATTCAAAAGCTTGATATATAATCAACACCAAAAACTTCACCCCGGAGTTTTAATTTTTTCGCAGAAACACTGAAAAGTTTCGAATCACTCGCTGCCTCATATCTACCCAACGTACCCAACCCACTAACGTATTCTCGTTCGCAAATTCTTTTAAAAATTTTAAAGTTAACAGGTAAGATATTGAGCTGTAACCGCGCTGCAAAGATTCCGAAGGCCGATTCGGACTGCTTCAAGAAAAAGTCAGAAATTTAAAAAAAAAGGAGCAATGCTTAGGTAGTGAATTTGGTCCATAATATTCTAAAAGATTCAAAGCATCTATTAAGCCAACAAAAAATATTTTTTTTAAAAACTTATAGTGACTTCCCTTCTCGAGCAATTATATATACGTACGGGAGGTTTAATATAGAACGACGAGGTTTAATATAAACAGACAAATAGCATTATATGGTTAAAATAAATCGCACTCTCATTTCGGATAAGAATATATTTTATGGAATCTTTAAAAGAGCATCTGGAGATCAAGCATTCCGCTTACATCTTTGCATTTGTTTAAGCTATCCTTTACACTTTGATATTTTATTATGCAATGTACAGAATACTAATCGATTAAAGAGTCAGAGCTACAACATTGTCTTCTGCTCTTAAGCTGTCTCTTCGCGTTGGGAAACAAATAGGTACTTTTGAGAGCCAGATTAGTTTAAGAAATAGTTTAAACATAAATGTTACAATTATTCTTTGGTTGATACAACCAATAAGTATGTATTATTCTCGTTTATGTAATAAAAGTCGTTCATATTTCATCGAATGTCACAACGCAAGAAGATTTTTGAAGTGTAGTAGAATAGTTAGTTATATGATCCCATATAATATATTATATGAGGATATTAAAAATTAAATGACCAAGTTATTAAATATTATATAAACAATGTCGTCCGGTTTCATCTAGATGTTACATACCCAATTGCCAGTTAAAAACGCTTCAATCCGAAAGTAATAAAAAATTACATCATTTATTTAGAATGAATAAGTGCATGTATTTTTTGTTGCCTTAGTTCTCGCAAAATATCGTTTACTTTTTTATTTTGTAATTTAAAAATGCGCTGTAACGTTTTGTTACTGTGGTCTCCTCGATTCTTTCCCCTTTCTCCTTCTTTCTCTCTTGACAGCTTCATTGGCTATTTTGTTCATTATTCCTGGACCACTATTGGCACATCTAAACAAGTGTTAAGCTTCTTGTACGGATTCTTGGTCTTACCGACACCTAACTCTATATCTATTCCATATGTCTTTTTTCATTTATTTTTGTTATCATTATTATAACAACAACATTAAGCTTATATCAACTATTAACTGTGTGTTGAGATAATTTAATTGTAAGTTTATGTGACGGAGTGGCTGCCTGATTTTCTTACATCGTGTCATGTTTTCATAATAGAGGCAAAATATATAAAAAAGATATAAATTATTGTTCCCTACTCATACCGCGATGCTCGCACGTACGCCAGTAAGCAACTGAACGATGTTTAAAAGCTTGACAGTCTCTACATTCATAAATTAAGTTTTCTTTGTAATTAAGGAATTAAAATAAATATTTAAGACTTAATTTATATTTGTTATACTATTAGATTTCGTACAAGCCTACTCACTAAAATTCAAGTCGTGAATTATCATCACATCATGATTTCACCGTCAGACATCCGTAAACTTCTTAAGTTGTTGTATCTCTAATCCCGCTATCACAAATAGAATGAAAATAAGTGGGAACAGCTTTTTCCAAAACGAAACTGTTCTCCGAATATTTGCGTAAAATTCAGAGTAAAAATAGCGACTCTGATATAAAGAAATTCTCCCGATTCAAAGCGTTTTCGAACTTGGATCGTCATATAAGTAGTATCGTTTCTGTTTCTACGTCGTAACTACCAATTCAACTATGATGATAATAAAAAAATAATAATAATTTAATCAGGATTTTGTATTGTAAAAGCGTAAACTTTGCAGGTATTAAATACGACTTTAATTGAATGCACTTACTCTCTGATATTTAGTAATAGTAAATATTTAATAAACCGACTAGCCGAAGGCATGAGACACTAAATGGAAATATAATTTTTGCTCCGAACACAAGTCTGATCTTTTTACCGGAGACAATTGAGATTTACGATTATTACTTAATTTGTTTATTTCTTTCTGTTTAAGTTCCCCATGCGGTTCCTAAATCTTTATTCAAAAAAGTAAGTTAGTAAAAAAGGAATCAGCTGCGTCTTTCTGAATGTATTATAGTTCAGTTAACTATTGCTACTTTTTTGTACATTTCGATTCCCTGCTAATGCTGCTTCAACTTCAACCGTTGACCCTGACTCTTGGAAAAACGTAAATCTTTGATAGATGTTTTATAACCATAACGCGATTACTTATACATTATAAATGCATTAAATGCTGTGTTCCAAAAAGTTTAAACTTCCGAGTTAGTTTCTACGACACTGCCCAATAAATCGCATTGCAATAGTTGTTTCTCCATTTAATTCTCTTTTATCTCTGGCCTTTTTTATCGTTATTTTGTGCATTGACTGCTACTCATGTTTTGTTCAGCGTGCTTGTCACGAAGTTATTTTTTCTTTAAGCTTATTTGAATTTATGCTCTTATCCGCACCGTCTCTATAGCTCACTTTACGATAACTGTGTTATGAGCCGGCGATGCCGCTTTATGCCATTGTATGTGGGTGATGGAAACTTGCCACTTTTTATAAATAAAATCGACATGATTTGAGCATTCATTTGAATGGGCGTCGGTCGCCTTATGTATCGTTCTTATATGTCTTTTTTATCGTCGCGGAGTATTCCATAAATGATTCCATAGAGTGTACAAATGCTTGGTTAGCAGCCAATTCTGAATCGTTTTAAGCATCTCCGCCTGCGTGCCTACATAATATCTGTGATAGACATTTTACTGTTGGTTTGCTAATTTTAAATAAATTCGTATGGACACCGAGATTTACCAGTTGTTCCGGAAAACAAAAGCAAAAGTCCACAAAATAGTTTTAGAAGATCGTAAAGTGAAATCCTGCGCGAGAAAACTGACACCTTAAATATATCGGAGACAATATATTTTGACAGCGACGACTTGGTGGTTCAGAGCGCTGTTGGAGTTGTTTAGACGATATAAAAAGCATTGTCCCATGCAATATGTGACAATATACGAAACATAGATTCGTCGCTACACTCCAGAATAAAATCGGCAAAAATGGTTGCTCAAAGCAACGAAAAAAGTAGTTTTGACACGTATCGTTTGTTTATTTATTTTAATAAAACTTCATAAACATTTAAGAAAAGGAGTGCTAGCAAGGAAGTCCATCAACTCGCCCAAAGTGACATTTATATTTTTTATTTACATACGTGTTACAAATGTAAATATATTTTAGAAAAGTATAAATGTTTTATATATATAAGTGTGTTTTATTTAGGTAAAAATGTATAGGTAGTAGGATTAGCTTAAATTCACGATATTGGAGTCATACAGAAAATTATATAGTTTAAGCATATTATTTTCGTTTGGCGATTTAAGAAAAGGTGTAATCGTGGCTGTGAGCATGATAATCCCAATTTGTATTGTTTCATTTTTTATTTTTAACAAGAGCAGAAGAAGAAGAAAGAAATATTATTTTATGTGCGGGGATATATAAAAATGTTCATCCAGATTGTTCTGCTGGTAAATCCTTAAGGACTTGTTGATACAAGGTTTTAGTGGTTGTTTCGTGGGTACAAAATGATGAATTTTAATGGACGAAGGGTTAAGTTTGCGTGATGGTAAACTCGAATGCAGTTGAAGAAGTGGAGTGACATCAAGATTTCTCTTTTTGATAAAGTCATCGCAAAAGGTTATAGCAGACTTAATTTTTGGGATGCTTTCCCTTTTTAATACCTTTGTGAGCTCTTTAACCAATAAATGATTTTTGCTGTAAAAATCTTTAGGGACAAGGCGAAGCTTAACAAGTTGAGACCGCTGAGTTAATCAGTGTGGTTAAGAATGCATACAGAACTTTACGGACAGCTATATAATATGTAGTTGCTGTATGTTTAAAAACTCAATATCACTTTTGGAAGGTTGTCCGCAATTTTCAAAGCTATAGGCAATGAATCAAGGAATGGAAAACATGAATACGTAAACGCAGAGGTACAAAACCTCGCTCAAACGAAACAAATTTGATGATATTAAGCTTTTTAATTATTTCATCACGATAGAAAAGATAGTGGGTTTTGAAATTACGCTGCTACAGCAGCTAGCAACTTCAATTCGTTAACTTTATTGATGATGGTATTGTTAAAGGGACATGGCGGAAGGACAGAACTGCGTTTTCGGCATAAGTGATATGACATACATTCATTCAGTGAAATGTTGGCTGCAGAAATATTGCCATAATTCAACCAAATATCCAGCATATCTGTAAAAACATCATGAAGATAATTGATATCATTAATTTTTGCGAAGATAAGATAATGAATGTGTCGGATAATACGCGATTGATTTTAACACGAAAATTTCTCTTTAATAAAAAACCTTTTACAAAACTGTAAATTCTTCGTATCGCATGAAGGCTGGTACTATCCAGAAGTCATGGATCTATTAACAGTGTTGCCATATATGTGTCAGACCGGACAATTATTGAGTGACGTGTTATTTGCATATTCTATTTTCATATAAAGGTGATGGGTATAAAAGAATGCGGCCCCGGCCGCATATAATTTTTTTTTAACTTTTTTTTTAAGTCATCACCAATAGTTAAAGTTATTCATTAATACGAAACTGGTTTAAATGCGGGACGAATCCAGGATTCTTTTTAGGAAGACTAAACTTTTCATAATAGTACAGAAGCAGACTGCAATAATTGTGTTCCACATGGAAATGCCCGCGTAAATTTTTTAATATATTAAAAAGTCCAAAAAGTGTTGAGCTTAATTGTAAAGATCGCGCTGGTTAAACCCAAATACCGGTTTATATTTATATATAAATGTAAGGAATGAAATTTTGTTAAGCAATAACATGACAGCCGTTTTGTTGCGAACTCTGAAAAAAAGTGAGTTTTTTTTGGAAGCCCCGACAACACCCATTTTTTTTTTTTTGCTTTATTACTTTGAATAGTGATTAGGACGTATGTATGCATTTCATAGGTTTAACTTTTAGTTGCTGTTCGCCGTGAGTTTAAGATCCGTAACGCTTTCGATACATTTTATGCCTAAGGACGCTATACATATATAGGCTTCCTATATACATTATATTCCAATTATGCTTACATAGAAGGTTTTGTTTAGAAGGCTACTTTTATAAATAGCAAAAGGTAGCAAGCTAATTGACCGCTTCTGTTTCCTCTTAATTTTCACTGATTTTCATAAAAACATTTTAAGTCAATAGTTTGTCTTTTTATTATTGCTTAAATATAGAACACATATGAACAAACAACAACAACAAGAATTTTCTAAGTTTTGTTCGCGTTTATTTGTTGCCATTGTTTTTATTTTCCCTTTTATTTTCTCTATATAATTATATGAAACAGATGCCGTGCCCATGTAGCTATAAACACAAAATTCTATTTATTCGTTACGTAAGTCCCAATAATATATAAACACATGACGTATTTTATTATAGATATGGCGAAGTTCGTGCATATGATGCAAGAGAATAGAAAAAATGAATTTTTAAAATGAAACTAAATTTCAAAAAAAGAAAAAAAATCGTAAAAAATGTTCTTTAACCAATGTAAGCGTTTATGTAATCAATTTAGGTTTTCTAAGTAAAAAATCGTTTATAACAACAATTGATAAGGAAACAGCTCTAAAGTATATTCATTGAAAAACGCTCTTATAAAACGCACACAATACGTAAAAACCAGGGCATATATGTTTGGAAATGAACGCTTTATCAGTTATACATGAGATAATAAGCTTATTGGAGATTTTTAATTGATTAAAAGTAAAAGGCTTTAAATATAATATTAAAAAATACGATCGTTTGGAGAATTTTAAAATGGGCTTACGAAAAACCAAAAAGAAGAGAGAGAGATGAAAAGAAGAAAACGCTATTCAATTTATCGTCAAAGTCATACGCTTTCGTTTTATGTGGATTTTAAACATATCAGCCAGAAAATGTTCTGAACACTTAATATTCAAACCTTGAATAAATAAATTAAATACGTTATAATCATCATAAGCGCAACGACTTCTCTAAAATAAACAAGTAAGAAAATTACTTTCGGTTGTGACTAAATTTTTTATACTCATCAGCGGTATGCTATTTTTGTAGAATAATTTTGTGGAAACTTATATGGTGCATCGGTTCGAGTTTATGCACAACGAACAAGAGACTTACCGCATATATTTTTATTATATTCATCATCGAAGGATGACGGGTATGTTCATTTTGTTAAAACGTTCGCCACGTTGTAAACATTCTCCTAACCGCAAAAATGAAGCTATCGACTTGGAAGTTCTTACACGCAGGTTGGTATTGAAAACGGGCCAGATCTGTCGAAGGACACGCCACCCACTAACACGTAAACTGAGAACACCTCTGTTTTTCAAAAGGAACAAAAAATTGGGTTTTTGCTCACTATTCATAAACTATACCAAATAAGTGTACAAAGTGTGATGGATACAAGATTCGATCACGACCGGATATAATTTTCTTACCTCTTCAATTATCAAATTTGTAAGCTGAGGTTTAGCAGTCTCTTATATATTAGCTTTTTGAAAAATGTCTAAAAAATGTATTCATTTTGACATTAATTATCTATTGGATGACTTAGTCTCTCAATATTTTTCCTTTTATAAAAAGTGCAAATCATATGAACGTTTTTAACTTTTTCTCCTGTTTTGATCACGGATATCTTGGCTGGCGTTTTGTAAATAAGATTCTCTCTGTCACTAATGTAACAAATTAATGAATGACACAAATAGAATTGTATAGGCCTGATTTAATTGACCGAAATATGTAAGCAGAAGGAATATCCCACTGAGTCCAAAAAGAAAAACTTAAGAGCTGTGAATCAATAATGATTCCCTATGGATTTTTTCGTTAAAAAAATTAAACTATGGAATGGAATATGGGACAGGTAAATGACCTTCAAAGGTGTTTCCGAATTATGTACGTGTAAATGCCATACAGATCTTTAATCTATGATTATCTAGAGCCTTATCGCCAATGTTAACAGGAATTTTAATCCACCCCCGTCTTTTACGAAAGAGTGTCCAAAATTGTGGCAGCACTGAACTTTATTTAGTTTATTTTTATACCCGGCAATTAATATGGAAAATTTTGTTTTCTCTCAGATTCTTATGAAAAGGTCTTGTTTGCAATACTTAGGAGATCTATTTACATATTATTTACAGGAACTGATATTTGCAACACTTTAGTTATCGTTCTGGTCTTGTCCATTCGAATATTGCAATTCCACTCTCTTGACTCGACTCTCTCGAGTGATCCGATTCATTTTATGGCTCTCGCGACTCATTTGTCCTTGTACAAATATTCTACTTAGATAACCTTTTACAAGCAAGTTATCATTATCTGAATTCATCGCCATCTTTTTAGTCCGTTAATCCGTTTTCTCGCTAAATTTCTGCCAATTGTTGTTAATCTTTTCGCTAGTCACCAGCAGCTACATAACGCTGCTACCGCGCCATAGATGCCTACTTGATTTTCCCCTTTCTTTAGAATTTGTTTTCTTAGAAAATCGATTAATTTTTATGAAAACTCAAATCATCAAATATGGCATTTCCGCAACAAATTTTTTAAAAGTCATACGAGAAAATTGAAAGATATTGAAAGTTAAAAAGACGACAAATCTAAATATTTGATATCGATTACTTTTTTGTAGTTGACTTTTATATCATATATCATTTGTGGTGCGATTGTTGGGATGTATCCAACACATACAAGAACTTGAGATAGACCCACCTTTTATTACATCGATAGACTCAGAAAATCATTCTGTTTCTCGGTGTGTCTATCCATGTATTTTTGTGTTAAACCTGCAGCTCGCAATTTTTAACGTATTTTCATAAAATTTGGTAGACCGACATAATTTGCTCTAAGCACGAACCCTATTCAAAGTGGTTCAGATTGCAACATCTTCGACCATTAGATACATTACACCACTTCGCTTAATCCGTACATTTACCGGATAATGCCCAAAAATCATGCATTATTTTGATGCAACGGCATACTTGTCATATTGGAGCACGATCAACCTATGAACTGCCGTGACAAACTTCCTTTAATTTTGAAAGATTTTATTATTTTCAAATTGCTTCTGTCATACAAAACTACAAATTAGACTTTGTCATCATAGAAAGACTTGCTTTTCATAAGAATCCCTGCGTATGGTGAGATCTAAAAAATTGGCCTACGTAATCCAAGTTCTCTGCGCTTAATTTTTATGCTACGTTACTTATATGAACCCATTTTCATAATAAAATATCAAATGTTGAATATTTTTCCCAGATAAAGTCTTATTTTCTGTTAAAACCCATTTACGGCGTGGAATCCAAGAATAGAAGTGTAAAGTCCAAATTCGCTAAGGTTCATTTTGACGTCAAATTATAATTATGGACAAAATTTCATCGCGAAATATTGAGAATTAGGAAAAATCTTACTACATAATAATTCACTTATTATGGGAAGGATAATATGACAGAGGTTCAAAACCTTGCTCCATTCGATCCAAATTTTTTTCAACAATTTAGAATTTTGGAGCACTATTATTATACCTAGCTATTTTCGGCGCAAAATTCTAGAAATTCTCTAATAAGGACTTTTCAATACAAGATGTAAAGAGTTATATAACCGCATGGTTATATGAGGAATGGGGGAAAAAGTGATGCGACCCAAACCATTTTCAACAGCGTTCGTCCTTGTGCCACACCAAATCAGTGTACGAAACCTCATCGAAATATCTCGAAAATTGCGACGTAAAGGTTGAATACAAAAATACAGGGTGATGGAAGGCGGACAGACGAACAGAAAAGTTTAAATCAACTCAAAAAGTAGATCTGAACCGTTCGTAATAATAAGAGGTTAGTCTATTCCAAATCGTTCTGGATGTTACAGAAGCAAACATAAACTTAATATATCCTGTACCGCAAGTTGTATGTAACTATATTAAGCGAAATACTGTTGAATGTTTAATGGTAGGCCGTGGCAGACTATATTGTTTTTGTCTGTTTACGTTCGATTTTTTGAATATATAGTTTGAAGCTATACGCATTACGTTTTATCAGGAATAAATAAATGACCGATTAAACATAACATGCCATGTATTCGCTAGTAATCTCTTCTTTCACTATTACTTAAAATTTCTTGCAATCTAATCCACCCAGCGACGTACTATGGTAGTTATTATGTACGTTACACGATACGCTTTATTCTTATATTTTTGCCGGCGAACTTATAAATTGATTAAATTTTGTTTTTTAAACTTGATCTGCCCGAAGTCTTAAAGACAAAGTTTGATGCCTTCAAAAGATGTTCATTCAAATCGTTAGGATTATTTCAGCAAAAAGACAATGGATTCCATTATTCATGCGAAGGGGCAAGCAATTATTGAAGCGTCTGTCTTTGTAAGTCAGAAATATTTTTCAAACTACTACGATCTTCAAAATCCTTCCGATCTCAAAAGTCTCGGAACATTTTCACACCATATTGTACCACATAACATGTGTGTCGTTCAGACAGAAATAGGCAGTAAGATCCAATACAGAATTCACTCTCCTATTTGGAGTAAAATTCCAATTCAATTTAGCTATCACTCAACGTCCCCTTGTCTAGTGCTCTGAACGTTTGCAGCCACGTTAGCGAGCACAGCAAAACGGATGAATCTAATTCGTCCACAGACGGTTACAAAATATCATAAAAAAAGGTCATTTAAACTCTGCAACAAAAAATCTATCTAAAATTCGTTGCAAACAAGATTTCAAGGTAAATATGGTAAAACCCGGTTAGCCGAAATTAACAAGATACTGCTGGACTCAGCCTTTTTTCTTTCCACTTTCCTAATCCTTTCTTTCCGTCTTTGCTGCGGGCTGTACTGAGGAAAACGCACACACTAGTTCACAGTTTTTTTATTTGAAGTTTCCATACAAGTATGTGCACAGCTTTTATCAGAATTCCAAGAATTCTGTTGTTTTTGGTAGTAAATGCAATATTGTTATTATATCTGTTCAGCTCCACATTTACTTTTCTGATAATATGTTAGGATGGCGTTGTTAGCCAGAAGCCATATTTATTTTGGTTGCTGAATATCTATTGCGCATAAAATGATTGCTGATTTCGCTTTTTCAATGTTTATAGTAACAAGTTGTCAAGTTCGCTACTAATTTAACATCCAAATGATTACTTCATAAATATGCGAAGATGTCATCTTTTCTTAATAGAGCGGAAACAATTCACTGCTTCACAATTATTTTAAGCCAGATAAGCAAAAATTTGCCAAATTGATGCCGATTAATCTGATTTTGATGCCTAAGTCATTCAAAATTATAGGTAAACTCTCAGTAGAAGATAGAAGAAACTCTTCTCTTCTCGCTGCGAGAGCGGCTGTGACAAATGACCAAACTTTATTTCCAGTGATATGAATTTCTGAAGCACCCAAACAAAGTTCCTTTGGAGTATCTTGAAATATGCTATTCTTCTTGTGATTCCATGCTGACAAAACCCATTTCGCTGTTAACGTGACTTCTTAGTCATGCTTTAAATACGTAATAAAATGGATGATAAGAAATCTTATTCATAAAATAATGGCCTGTTTATTCTCTGTGCCTTACGATAACGCAGTCAGCAACTCAGCCAATAATGGTAAAAATAAACGTTTGTATAATAAACAGTTTATTCAACTTCAGAAACCTCTTGCTCTGGAAAGGCTTTAAATAGAAACACTTTAAAGTTAGATGTAACATCTCCAATACAGAAGGCAATAACAACTGTCACAAACGAAAAAACAATCGTGTGTGTTCATTGAGAAAAATGAGCAAATGATAAGTGACGTTCAAAAATATACAAATATAATTTGTCTAAATGCATCTGAGAACAGATAAATACATGAAATGTTAATGCCCTCTGCGACGAATTTAGTTTCAGGAACATGTATAAGCAAACATGAATGCTTGCTGTTGAATGCTTTAGTAGAACCATTCTGTATAGCGGATTGGCTTTCATAGCACAGGTAAAAATAAATCAAATTCTCTATAGATGCACTGTTCTGGGTAGCATTGTAGAGAATTCTTATGAAACATATTTCTACTGCGAAAGGCCCTAACACCGGACCACATGTCAAATATATACACCGATGAAATAGAAAAGTATCGAACATGTAAAAGAAAACGTACTAAGTTAATTAAAAAATAAGGTCTGCCAACGTAACACCCGAACACCTTTAGAAAATTATAAAATATGCCACAAGCGCCGATTAAATATTAAATGCAATTAAAAGTACAGATCTAAGAAGTATCTTACTAACATTCTTACGTAATTATTTACATTTTCAATACAGCTAAAATTATTAATAATAAATAGTATGAACCGCAGAGACAGTTTAATTATTTTTGCTGAGGTTTTGAATGTCTTTCTACTGTCACAGCAAACTTCTACTATACAAAACTACGCCCTCACTTACGTCTGCTTCTTAATTCGCTATTTTTGAAATTTTCACAGTGGACACAAGTGAGACAAACATCCGACTTTGACGCATAGGTGTATTTCACGTGCAGGCGCAGTTTAACTTTGAGAACGGGTTTAGCCCGCCGATAATCACGTTTCGTCGCTAATTTAGTAAAATTAAAACTTAAAAAATTATTTAAAATTTTAAATCACTATTATCAACAATCTCAAAAAGATTTCAAATATTGTCGAGTATTAAATAATCTGGAAATATTTACCCTAATAATAAAGCTTAGCTGAGCTTTATTAAATCAAAACAAGTAAAATGTAGAATCCTGTATTTAGTTTTGTGATCAAATACCAAATATTCAAATCTAGTTTCCATAAAAAGCATGCTTTCCACGTGAGTCCTGTTGTATTGCATCGTGTCCAGAAAACAGACGACGTGATTTTCTGTGATTCATTTATATTAAATATCAAATTCAAATTGCTATAACCGAAAAATTTTCAACGTTAGCTATTAAAAATTCGACCTTTTTGCCATATAAAAACTTTGTTTCCATTACATGGCAAGATTTCCAAAAAACTGACAACTAATCCAAATTGTTCACCTCAACTTAGTATGTGGAACTACAGTTATTTATGTTTTTATTGAAAAATTTTGAAAAAATTTGGTCCGAACGCCTCAAAAATTATGACCTGTAGATTTGAACAGAGAAATTCATGAAACAAAACACTCTAGCTTACCTAATGAACAAGCGTGCAATAACCGTTTTTATATATTTATTTGAGATTCGCTTTAAACTGAATTTAACTCTTAAACCGGTTTTTGAGATTTTTAAGATTTACGTTAAAAACAAGGAAAAAAGTTACAATCGTCTAGCATCTCCAACCAATATATTAAAATTGTAAAAATTAGAAAGCATTTCGATAATAGCGAATGTGTGTGATCTTTTATATGTCCACAGGGAATATATGTACCAAGCTTTAGTTGCATATCTCTCATATAGATGCGTATTGTGGACTTGTTTGCATGCTGATCTCGCGCGTATATTTTCAATGGGCTGGGTGGATCTTTGTTGAAAATTTTGTATCGATATTTGTCTGTCTACTATGGGCATTGATTATAGACAGATCACACTGTTTTCTTGACTTGGCCCTTAGTTGGAAAAAACACAACAAGTTTCAATATTCAGCTTCAACATTTTCAACCGTGAGCATTTCCACGACCAGTGAAGATAAATGATGAATTGAATCGGCGCTGATGTATATTTCTGACAGATATCTAATTAGAATACATTGGTGGGCACAAAAATATTGAACAAGAAGTTTGCAAAAAGAGCTTTAGAAACCAATAAGATGAACTTCCAACGTTAAAATTTGTAGTAAACATCCTGGAGATATTGTTTCATCAATAAATAGCTTTATCTTAGTTTGCTCTTACACTCGTTTTATTTTCTCACCGAAATTAAGTTGAAAATTATAAGAAGTCCTGTAAATTTCCAAGTTTAAAATCGAAGGGTTTACATATGTGTACACTTATATACTTTCCTACTTACTACACAAGGGTATACGTTCATTAGATATGTAAAGCGATATGTACAGAGTTTCCGAAAGTCCACGCAAAATTTGAATTTTGCACTATTTGCTCAGAAAAGTGTTGCCACAAAAAAAAGACGCCGTGATAGCTGACAGTTCAGAAATGTTAAAAATGGGGCACTAAACAGGAATTAGATGGATTAACTGGATTGCGGAACAAAACAACGATTTTTCGCACAAAACCATCTTTAGCAATCAGGACGTTTCTTCCCTTGTCGCACTTAGAATTCCACAACCTCTCGCTGTTTGGATTAAAGCCATTATCGGATCCATTCATCCTTCTTTTTTGAAAGTGAGGCTGGCCAGGCGATTAATGTTAATCGTACAGGCTACCGTGACATTATAGTAAAATTTTTTCTTCCCAAATTGCTAGATATAGATGTGGTTCACATGTGTCTTCGACACAAGGCGGCCACTTAATCCGAGAAACAATTCAATTACTGAACAAGTCATTCAATTTTTGCGTGGATTTTTGGGTATTCTGGACAGCATAAGCTTCTTACACAATTTTACCTCTGCGTGCGTCGTCAAGAGATCGCTTGTTGTAGGAAAATTTGCGATAAAGACGGAAAGCAGTTTGAAAATGATTGCAATCCACTTGTAAGCAAACTCACTCACGGTTTGGTTAATACATTTACAGCAGATGTTAATTTAAAATACACTACAATCATTTACAGAATCGCCATAGTTGAAAGAAGTGTTTATAAATCTTTATATATTGGCTTTTCTTCATTTCAAAGTATTATAAATGATAGAATTTTTTGGGCATAAATGTTTAACAATTTTGCGAAAGCAAATATAATAGTTCCTCTTGCTGTACTTAAGTAGTCATTACATTACGAGGATACTGAAATTTACCTTTTCCAGACGAAAGGATTTCTTTATGAGAGCACTCGGTTAATTCACAAATAAGTGTAAGAATTAAAAATCGTCGTTGTAAAAAAAATTATACAATTTTATAAAACGTTCGTTTTTAAAAAGTTTATGTCTAATTATGTAATTTACACGCATAGGCCACCAAAATGTGTGAAAGAAAAATTAAAAACATTCTGACGCAAGCCTTTAAGTCACGCGATAGGAAAAGTAAACTATTTGGAGAATGAAAGCAATATTAAAAAGTAGAGGAGAAAAGATAAATGTTCGCAAGATAACATTTTTAATTTAATAGAAGAAATCTGTTTAGAACAATTGCTATAAAAAAACGAGTTCGTAAGTGTTAGCTTATAATTAGAAAGAGAAAATATTTTGAACAAAGTTGAGAATTTTGTTAAAATAATACTTGATAGATAATCGCTTTAAGGAAAATTGTTGGAAAATATTATTTGGTACATCTTATGAAGTAGAACGACCTATAGAAAGTTAGCCTTCCTTAATTTCGAGACGTTTAACCGTGATAAGAGCTATTTATTTGGTTAATATAAAATGAAGTAAAACATTGGTAAGAAACTTCGTGCATCACTAAGAAAACAACAACCACCACCGACAACTAATTGTATTTTCTGTCTTTGTCTCACTTTCTTTCAATATCTCTTTGCAGCACTGGCTTTACTAAAATTAAATTTTTCTTTATTTTATAATCATGTCTTACCTGAACTTCGGGCATTTTACGTGTAGTAGAAATACGATAAATCGACATGTTGTATTATTGCAGACTTTTTTTATTTATTTATATTTTAAATTCTATTAGAATAGAAGGAAAAAAAAGAAGAAAAATTCAGTTACAACAAATCTTACACTATGCGCCATTCTTTTTGTTTAGACATTAGATGTTAACAATTTTAATTATTATTAATTATTACCAATGTTTGGTTTTTGTAACAATTTTTTTCGATTTAAAATTTAATATAATAAGGACTGAAGAAGATAAATATTTTTTAGGGTTTAATAGACAAGTGTTAAACGTTTGTGTGTAGTGCAGAGAAAAAGAAGAGGAGTTTTGTTAAATATAATACACACACGCGCACACTCTCAAAAAAATACACGAACGAGAAGCAAATGCAAATCCTTATCGTTCAAAGAGAAAAAAGCAACTGAAAAAATCTAGAAAATGTTTAGATTTATAAGCAATTGTTAAAAAGTGGAGAAAGAAAATGCGCCAAGAACCCTGTGTGTTATACTTTGTGCAGTAATAACAAAACAGCCGAGCAAAAAGTAGGCGCAATACTAAACACAAAAATCTGTTCTAAAGAGTTCGAAATTAAACAGCTACTAAGTACAGTAAATCCTCTATTCACACGATTGCGGACGTACACACGCAATTTCCTATCTTTTGTTTTATATATTCTGAATTAACCGGCTATGATTAGGTGTACAACAATTATGTAATATTCTCACAATTGAATTAATTATTAATGATATTTTTGCATTCTATATAGTATTCGCAGTACAAATGTAGTTTCAGCTTTGTCTCACCTTTGAGTATTTCTCCATATTTAAATGCTCACGTTTAGATTATTTGTTGCACATTTGGCTTACCTTGATAATTTCTCCAAATATTTCTCACGTGCATTTAAAATTGATGTTTCAACTGTGCGAAAGATCATTTATCGAAAATTCAAAATAAGATGAAAAAGTTTAGTGGATGCAGGCGTAGCATGCTTCTCAATAAGCAGGTATGAATAAATGCATATAGGGAAGGAAAAAGTTAAGGATTTTAGTGGCCCGTGGAGCTTTACGTTGGTGCATTAGACGGCATCTGTTCTTTTCTCTTCTGGTGTACATATTATTGCTTCTCTCTCTCTGTCTTTTCTCTACAATGCATATAAATATAAGGGCTGATGCTAACAAATAAATAAAAACTCTTCTAGTGGCATGCCGGTGAGTAGGCTTCTGCATGCTTCAATTTTGACTCGAAAAGTGCGATGGGATTGGAATTCTACGGAAGGACATGCTATGATCTTCTTGGACGACAAATCTTTAATCATTTCAGCGGAACGTGGACACTTCTCACGCGCATTAAATGCTCCAAAATTTTACTAAAGCAAGTAAATGGCTAATCTAATCTAATTTTTCCTTAAATAATGTATTGTATACATTTTAAAAATATCTAAGATTGCTTTATCCGTTTTCTAATTATTCTAATTTCTAAAATGTTTATATAAAATTCTTAGCGATAAAAGTAGAAAAATCCCAATAATTAATAAAGAATCTTTATTAACTCATGCAACGTGTCGTTTCTGGATTGTATTTTGATCATAACTCACGCAAGGGGTCGTTTCTGGATTGTATTTGATCGTAAATTATGCAAGGTGTCGTTTCTGGATTGTATTTGATCATAACTAATGCAAGATGTCGTTTCTGGATTGAATTTGATCATAACTGGTGCAAGGTGTCGTTTGTGGATTGTATTTACTGTGATGCATGCAGTATTTAATTTTCTTTCCTTAAACTAGAGATTACCAGACTTTAAGAACTGTTTTTGCATAATTTTACCTTCAATGGTAATATTGTGGAAATATGCAAAATTTAAAAAGAAAAGAAAAATTAAGGAAGAATGCATTTATAATAATTTTTTTTTAACATTTATTTGCTATAATGTACATTTTTTTAAATTTGGTTTATTATCTTTAATTGCATAATGTTTGATCAATACAAACAAATTCGGATGACGTGTAGCATTTTTTGAAGCATTTACTTGTGAAAAAAAAAATTAGTTTCTCTGTTAAACTGAAAAAACGAGAAGTGTGGCAAAGCAATAACAAGTCTGCGGCATTGCGGAAAAAAATGAGTAACGCAATAAAATCCATTTATAGTGCCTTTAACATATACGGAATTTCCATATAGAATTATTGCTTTCTATTTTAATTTTTATCACGATAAGCGTTTTAGTAAGAGGCGATCTGATTCTTACTCTGCTTACAATTATTTATAATTAATGAAATCTATGTAGGATATTTGTAGACACATATTATAAACAGATGGAAGGTTTAATATTCCTTTACTCCTAGAGAAATGTGTGGAGTTTATTTTCTCAAATTGACTCTCTGCAAAAGAGTGATCACGGGAATGTATTTATTTCAGATAAAATATCAAGGTTTAAAAAATTTTTCAACCACCTGCTTAAAAACGGACAAATAAATCCCAAGTAGTAAGCAGAACGAGAAGCTGGTTTACCATACTATTTGATAAGAAAAAGTCAACAAACTGATCTAAATTTAGACGCAAACGTATGGCTTGAGAACCAAAAATAAGGAAACCAACATAAATGTGAACAACAAATGTACGAAGGACAATAACAAAAAAATTAATGTGAAAGCAAATAATCTTTTTAATTGCTTAAAAAAATGAGGTTAAAAGCAGGGACATGGAAGTAGACTTCACTTACGTAGTTAAAGAAAGCAAAATAAATAATCGCCTAAACAGTTTGATTTGACAAATATACTTTAAATTAAGAATATATCAGCTTTATTGCTTGTTTTTCATTTCCCATAAAATAATACAGAATATAAACCAAAATTTCGAATCATATAATATGAAAAAATATAAATTGTTACCAAATTAACACAAATTAAATAAATTAGTTCCACAATTTGAAATAAACCTTCTTCATTCCTATTCTGCATTTATTTTGTGGCTTATTCATTTTACACACACAAAACCGTGTGGGGCTGATAGAATGATGCGTTATTCCTGGTTTCGGGATATGACTTCAACTTTGCCGATTTTTTTCGAGATTTATGGTAATTCGCAAATTACACGGTTTTGTATGAATTCTAACAGTAATATAACAAGAAAAAAGACCACAACGAATAAAGTTATTTATCTAATTTATGTTGACTTTGTACTAATTTCGATTATTTCTATGTTACATGATATGCAATTTCGATTTATTTTATATATTATTTGACAAGAATTGAAAAATAAGCAAGAAAAACCATTAATCTTAAATTTAAAAGGAATGAGTTGCATCGCTTCATTACAGGGTAGTAAAAGAAATTTTCAGATTGTGGAACAATTAATATAAAAAAAAACTTTCGATGATATCATAAAATATAGGTAGATTGGCAAGATTTACAGAATTTCTCGAATCGCAAAAATTCAGATTAATGAATAAACTTCAACACTAAGAACGCCCACAAAAAATTTCTATAACTCCAAAATTTCAGGCAATAAACAAAACTAATGCACTGAAGCGAAAGAAGGTTCCCGTGTTTCGGAAAATGACCTTACGAAATATCTTCTCATTTTTCTTAATATTTAATGTAATCAATCTTCTTTCCTTATGCAATAGAAAAAGATTACTTACTTTTACATTGACTCTTTTGTTTGTGCTTTCTATAGGTTTGTTGTGTATATTTATGCTCATTTCTTTACTTTTGGTTCTACATCCACATTTTTTAACCCACATTTAAAAGCAACGCATCATTGTGTTTGCTGCGTGTATGTTTCCTGATGTGGTAAGGCTTCGCCTTGTTTTCAATTGTAGGGATGAATGTTGAAAATATGGAAAGCAATACAGACGAAGACAATGAAGCAGCTCTTGCTGAAAGATGGTCAACTTTTTACGAACCAATATGGGAATTGGCAACGTACATATTTTAGGTAAACAGTTTGGTATGTATACAAACAAATAAAATAAGAAAAAAAGGGAAAATAAAAAATAAAAAGTTATTTAAAATTTAAGAGCTATTTACCTAATTTTATATTTCATACTAACTTTTGAATCATTTTTTATCATTTATTTACATGCTTACGCTTAAGCAACTCTTTTACTTTGTTTAACTCCGCTAACAAAGCCATAAAAGTGATATTTTTCGTAAATTCATTTTGTTTATTTCATTTTACTTTAATAAAGCGCAACACGCTTTCACACCAATTTTCCTATCGTAACTTTTGTATTAACTTGTTACTTTTTGCTGCTCAGGCTATATGACTGCTTACGTAAATATAGATTTGTTTAATTCTTATAAAATGGTATTGCAAGACAGGCAAGTGCGATTTTTGTTATGTCTATTACTTGCTTACTTAATTTGTGGCAATATAAGCGAAGTTTCATTGTGTTTCCGTCTATGAAATTTTAAAAGATTTATCAAATTATAAACTGACAACACAATGTACTTTTAATCGACACATTAAATCATCATCATCTGTTGTTGGTCTGCTGAGTTGCAGAAGAAGAAGATAATGCAAATCCGCTTATATACTAACGTACGCCAGAAGAAGTTGACAACACAGGCCAAATCTGCCTGCATGTTTAAAATCCTCTTACTTACCCGAAGATGTGTGAGTAAATTTTTTGTATATATGAACAATGTGTATAGAATTATATACGTAAGTATCGTTGCATGCAGATTTTTGCAGAAGTTTCGCGTGTCAAAACCAGCTTTTGAATACATTTTATGGAAAATTTGTGCGAGTGACCACATCCTGCGATCCGCTTGGCCCTTACCTTGACGTTGTTGGCCCTTGAAAGCTATCGATTTTTACTTAAGCATTGCACAGAGCACCCCTCCGTTGTTGTATCAGAAATGATGCAAGAATTGCAAAAAAAACTTTTGGCGGATTGAATCGGAACGAAAGACATTACTCGAAGACCATTGAACTGAGAATCAAAATAATGGTTGGCTCCTTAGTAAGCCGTGAAATATGGTAATATAATGTAATGTAATTCAAATACTTTCAAGTGTGCGGGCCTTCACATAATATACGTGCACTATGAAGCGCGAAATGCGGAAATTGAGAATTTTATTTCTACAATTCCCACGATTTATTTAAACGACAGAGTCGACATTTTGTTACAGACCTCCAAACATCTTGTGTACTTTCAAACTGAAATGTGTTGAAATAAAAGATATAAGTTTTCATAAGAAATGAAAGCATGAATATATAAAATATAGTAAGGTAATAATGTGTTATGCCATTTGTTTGTTTACAAACAAGCCGAATTTGCACCTTATTTTCGTTTTATTTTTTTCGAAATAAATTTCGAATGGTGAAAGCCATGCATAATCGACAACCAAATGGTTTCGCAGTACTTCGTCCAAGGAACAGGTAGTTAACTAAAATATACATAACCCGTATTCAGCTTTTAGCTCTTTTTGCCATCCTTTGTGAAGTCAAGTTTGTAGCAACAAACGATAGATAGAATAACGGTTAAGAACAAATAGACCCAGAATTTAGCGCTGATCGGGAATACATACATTCAATATGTTCTCTGGTGCATCTTACTAGTTCTTACAAAGACTAAAAAGTTTTTTGAATTGAATATATCTTTATACAACTAATAGTATTACTTTTGAATAACTTGGAATTGATTGACGTAAGTTAACTTGCAAGACTCATTCGACTCGACGATCTTTTTAACAGTGTTGTTTTGTCAGTTTATATGAGTCGACTGCTATCAAGCCGAATTAAGTCTTTTAGTCAAGACCAAAACGGCGTTGTATTTTCATTATCATTGATGTGTGAATAACAATGCAAATGCATTTAAATTCAAACAAGAAGATGAAAGTAAAGAAATGAGCAAAACTATAGTATGCTAAAACTACACTACTGCTACTTTCAACATTTTGGAATTTCCGTTATTAATAAGATTACTCTGTCTATAGATTCATTAATTGTATTATGATAATGTAATTTTCCTTTAGTAATGTAATTTGCTTTATTTTCTCTTTGAACATGCTCTATATATATATATATACATAAATATTCTATCGTTAATGTTGCTGACTTAACTAATTGGGCATAACTACGAAAATATTCATGTTGCTATGGAAGCTGACCAATAACAACAACAAAAACAACAACGGTTTATACATACATAGATATATATATAAATATATATACCTATATATATATATGTACATACATAGATTTAGTATTCGCACAAATCTAACATGTACCATAGTAACGTAGAAGAACAAGAAGCTCTACAGAATATTCAGAGAAAATGAAAAAAGAGATATTTTTATATAACCCCAAGGTTTAGCTAACTCAGAATTTTAAAGACTACCGTTGCATTTGATATGTGGATTAGATGACTATGAAGATGATCCATATAACACAGCGGAGGAAGAGAAATCTAATCTAGAGGGGGAGGATGATAATACTGATGATAACTATGAAATATCAGGAGGAGAACCAGAATGAATCACGAGGTGGTAATGAGCCAAGACATGAGGTTGAACCAAGTTATTTTGATGACGGATACTTAGTTAGAGGTCTAGGAAGGTCTAAATTTGTACGTACTGCTAAGCCGGGCAAGCGGAAACAAGAATATAATATTTTGAATATGATCTACATTTTACAATCTGTAGAGATTGTTTTTTTGAGCGCAAACGATAAGGCAAGTGCAATGAAAAATAAGGACACATCTTTATTGACATGGAGTTTGATTGATTTACCTGACGGATATAAAGCTATAGGGTGCCAATGGATGGTTATGTTAAAACCCAATAAATGGTGACATTGAGAATTATAAAGCTAGATTAGTTGCGAAAGTGATGTAATCAGCAATGTGGCGGTGTATTATTAAGATATATTTTCTTCAGTATTCTGTGATACGATCTTTGCTGGTTATTCCAGTTTATCATAAAATTCATTTGCATCAACTAGATGTCACATGCGTTTCCTTGAGTGGTTATCTTTATGACATGAAAAACTGCCAAAGATGTTCAGCGATGAACCAGAAGCAAAAACGTTCGAAAAAATCAATGTACATAACAAATTTACTGCAACACTACCTGACAATAACAAATCGGTCGGTTGTTTTGCATTTAGTTGCAAAGTTGGTTCAAAGGAGAAGCGATCCGCACTTTGAGCATGTGTCGGCAGTAAAATGTGTTTTAAGATACTGAGCAGGTATTATTAATTTTAAATTATCCTATCGTCCATGGCAAACTTAAGAGATATGCTGATGCAAACTTGTAAGTGGAAATCATAGGATGATCAATTATTTGTTTGGGAGTCCAGTTGTGAGCTATTGAATTCTAAAAAAATTTACGCCAAGATCAAACAGGGCTGAAAATTGGCTAGATTAAAGAAAGCCTTATTTAGAAAACTCTCCATAAGACACAAGTCCCCAATCGCTGATTGTGTATTTTCAAAAAGCACATAGAGAAGAAGCTGTTTCAAAAAGACCACCCTGAAGAAGCGTTCATTTTGTCGGTTTTAGGGTCGTTGCCGAAATGAAGAACCAGTATTTCTACTCTTCTTCTTGTGAATTTAAAAGTTGAAGAATGTGTTTGCAAGCGTGGGAACAGCCAAGAAATATGTCAATATAACGAGCTAGGAATAAAGGGTAGGAATTTTTGGCTTGTTCTTTCGATTTTGCAAATGCAAAGTATTCCAATCTTTTAAGTGATCACTTTCTGCAATAAACAAATGTAAAAACCTTCATTTTTTGTAAACACAACTTTAAAGCAACAGGTGTTTAACACGTGGCAAAACAACAACAAACACATAGGGCCTTGCTATTCGCGACAGTTAACAATATATTTGTAACAAAAGACGTACACGTCCTTGCTATTCGCGACAGTTCTTAACACATTTGCAACAACAACAATATAGGTCCTTGTAATTCGCGACAGTTCTCAACATGTTTGCAATAATGAACACACATTTGGTTGTATAAAATCTTACTTGTATAGAATTTTGGTTGTATAAAATCTGGGTTGTATAAAATCTTGCTTGTATAGAATCTTGGTTGTATAAAATTCGGAGGAATAAAACATGAAAGAATAGATTTATTTATTATAAAAAAGTAACAAAATCACATTAAATAAATGGTAATTGAATAAAACTCAAGTGTCATAAAATTCGTATTCGAATGTTATGGTAGAGATTTTATTTAAAATTTCGTATTTTGCGCAGTACAATGGCGATAAACCAACGGGCCCTTGCTATTGGTGACAGTTCACAATATATTTGCAACGACAAACACACAGGCCCTTGATATTCACGACAATTCCAATATGTTTGCAGCAACAAACGCACAGGCTCTTGGTGTTCGCGACAATTCACAATGTATTTGCAATAATAAACACACAGGCGCGGCTTTCGCGACAGTTCTCTCGTTTGCTTATTCATTTTTTACTATTTTTTTTGCAAAGTCCAATGTTGAAAATTTCACTTGATAATTAAAATTACAAACTTATCAAATTTTAAAATTCTTCTTTTTTTCACAACAATTCTCACTTAATGTAAATATAGGTTATATTAATACCTCAGACACGTCGAACATTCCGCATCAGCCGAAAATAACTTACGGAGTTGTATAGCAAACTCTGATGTGGGGTTTTATTTAATAATCGTCTATAGGTACGTTAATCGTCGAAAAACGATGGCGATGTCTTCCCTAAAATCTTAGTGCTGCCAATTAATCTCTAAATGCTGCCAAGCAATCGCCGAAAGTCTGCCAAGTAAACAATTATCGATTAAAGCAATCGATAATTTGTATCCGCCATTAATTCATATCAAAAACAGAACATTTGTCCGCATACTCCGCATACATAAAGTAGTGTGAAATTTTTTTGTACATTTTGCGTCGCTTTAAGGAAAACACATTTTTTTTTTGTAATAATTAATTGAAAATTGTGCAAAATTATAAAAAAAGATGTAATACAATGCAATTACATCTGATGACACATGAAATTTGCTAAAAATTTCCAAGAATTAAGCGGAAAAAATGTATTTAAAATTTCACTTGACACGAATCGGTGAAGACAAATAGCGGCGCTCAATTTTTTCTTTATACGTTTTTGTATATTTTTGTTCCCCTCCTTTGTGCCGTTCCTAAAGTGACGTGCTCTCTTGCTTCTCCCGCTTGTTACAACCAAAAACCAAACCAAGACCAACAGAAATTATTTTATAAAAACGAAACACAAAAGAAAAAGGAGGATAAGAAGAAGAAGAAATCCCAAAATACATGAAATGAAATAGAACAAAAAAGAAGGAATGAACGCAGAAGAGTGAAGAAAAGTAGAAAAAAACTTCAACGACGCATGTCGCTCCTTTTTTAATGTTTGCGAATAACATCGAGGAGTTGCAAATCTATAAATTATTAAGTGCAAAAAAAAATTGAATGAAAAGCAATACGAATGTTTTTACGCGATCACATGTATAGATTTCAAATAAAAATAAAATAAACTGGAGAAAAAAGTAAATGCACAAATATGTTCGCAGTTTTTGTGCCAATGCGTATAAGTGTGTATCTCTGTATACTACGTATGTAAGAAACACAAGTGCTTTAAAAATGTTTTTGCCTGCAAAGTGGCGCTGTCGCAGCCATAGAGCTGGTGACGTTAGCGTTTGTGGAACGCGTCCAGTTTGTCTCGGCAGTGTTTTTAAAGCAAATGATAATTAACGTTAAGGCAATGATGTTCGTTATGTTGTTAATAGCAACAATATCGTTCACAATAACGCTGTATATTGAGCTCTAAGGCGTTTATGCTCTTTTCTGTTCCACATTGTGTACAAAGTATGTCGTCTAGCAAAACAGAAACAAACTAAACAAAGTGAAGAAAAAAAAAACAAAACTTTTTACAATTTCAAAGCAAAGATAAAAATCTAAAAAAATTAAATTTCTCATAACAAAAAATAAAATTAAATAAATAAAAAAAAGTGTAAGGCTATTTCTTTTAAGTGCGTACGCGACTGCATCAATCAATACATATAAAAGAAAACACGGAACAAATTCAGCCCCTTTCACTCCCTTCACACTGGTAAAAAAGGAAATAATTCCGAAAAATCTCGTGACTAAATGTTTTAAAGGATTAAGTTTTATTTATTTCTACACAAAAAGTAAGTTTCATTCGTATATTAACTCCATACTTAATAATTCTTCTTGATATTAATAATTCTTCTTGATATTCTTATTCGTATTCCTAACTGCGGGCATTTTAACAAACCCCTCGCGCTCATTCTTCTCAAATTTGCTCTTTGTCTTTGATAGTTGTTGTTGAAATTTTGTTTTTGTTTTGTTTTGTTTAAAAACCGCTGTTTGTCTATTCGATGTCCAGACTCAATCTCTTAGTAAAACTTACTCTTTTTTTCACTAAGAAGGGTCTGTTCTAAGAGTGTTTTCAAGGACTAAACGTAAATAAACTAAATATTTTATAAGCCAATTTCCAACTGAATTAGCCATCAAATAACGAGGCAGTCAATATTATCGCCTCGTGTTCTGTCGCTGTTCTATTCTGGCATATGGAAAATTAAGGTTTATATGCGAACGTGTGTAATGCAATTTTATACGCTAGAATAAATTCAACGAACAGTACTTTGTTGGCTAATCTTGACGAGATTCTTTAGAAAAAGTATTAAAACAAGTATTTAAAGGTATTTTCACCTCTTGCATTTTTCACTTCTTATTATTTCTTAAACCTTCCATATCCATCCCCACAAGGTCGCTTCTTGTTTCTACCAATGCTTATAAAGTTTTGTTGTTGTTATATTCAAACGGAATACTTTTTCATGCGATTTTTTTATAAATTTGAAACACATCTGCTGAGATATGACAGTGTTTTTCAGTAGTGTGTTGTTATTTTTGTTAATGGTTTGAAATCCCAATTTATTGGAAATTAGTTTGTTAAGGAATAAATTTGAACGCAAATTGAATGTTGCAGCATTTCGTACTCTTTTTTTTCGAAAGAAAATTTGTAAAAAAGCATAGGTTTCATAAGAAATATAATTGTTCATTATAACAAAAATAATAATTGTGATCACCATTTGCAGCCAAGTTTAGCTAAACATTTAAGAGTATAGCTATGAAAAGGGAGATACAACTCTTTTGTTCTCGTAGAATCTTCCGACTCACTTTCTCCCTCCTTCCCTTTCTTACTATTAAATAACTCCCAACTGTTTAATTTAAAGTATATTAATAAAAAATGTTTTTTGTATATAAATAGCATTTTTACTTATTTTATCTATATATGCTTCATTTTTATAAATTCTCTTTATTTCTTATTCCGCATTTACACATCAATTAAGAATAATTCTTGATTGTTGTTAAGGCGTTTTGTTGTTTTGTTTATGTTCTCATACACGTTTTTGTTACATTTTAATCAACTTTACTGTATTTATATACTACATTTTTTTTTAAATATACAAAGAAAACATATTTGTTATTATTTTTATTACTCTGTGTACAAAGGTCTGCGAACGGAAATTCCACTTAAATTCATATAATTTTGCTTTCCTTTCTTTCTCTTTCTCTCCCTCCAACCCTCCCTATCTTCGACACTGTATTTATGTTTGATAGTATTTGTATTTCTCTCTATTTTTCAATCTCTATTCGTTTGTTCTATATGCTGTTCTTATTATTGTTGTTGGTTTTGTTACAGTAATTACAACTGTATTTCATTCAAGCGCGCGCGCACTTTTCCATAAACTTCTCGGTATTTGCAAATGGTCATTAAGAAGTTTGGGAGAAAACTTGTGGACTGACGTCAAGACGTCAACTTTTGCATATTTTGCGCCTCCTGGATGGACTGTTGTAGCCTTAAGTTTAGTTCTCTATGAATGCTAGCTTTCTGCTCTATTTGCCGAATGTTTCTGTTTAATTAATAGTTAAAAAATAAAATAATATAACTTCTTACAGGAATGCACATATTCGTAAACTATCCATACTTTCATGTGTTCTGTAGTATAGCAATGTCAACAACCTTGACGATGATATCACTCACGTGTTTTTATTTTTTCGTACATTGTTGTTGTTGTTGCTGCTGATGTTGTTGTTTTATACTACATATCTTACTCTTCCTTGTAGACATATACTGAATGATCTTTCCCTATAAATTCCGTTACACCATAGATTGCACGGTTTTTAAAGAAAGAACTGTCCGTCAATGAAAATATGTATAGGATTTCGAGTGCAACGAACTTAAGGGAAGTTTAAGTTTTGCTTAAAATTTGCTGACGAAGTGAAACAAAGCATGGTTAGAAAGCCTGCAGTAGTGAAAAATGTGCTTTGTGTTTTCAACTACGAAATTTGGTTTTAATTTAAACTAGAACTAAAAAAAAAGTGAAATTGGAAATGCAAAAACCACTTGTGTTTAGAAAAACAAAAAAAAAATCAAGAAATATATTTCAGGCAGCAGTGTGTAAAGAACCACTAAACCATATGCCAATAATAAAAATAAATCATTGTTGCAATCGCGTGTGCATCACACAATTTGCCGTTGCACCAGCAAACAGCGAAAAAAATAGACATCAAATTGTTTTGGAAGCCATAACCTTTTGTATTGTCAATTGAAAATATTTGCGAAACTATGGTCGGTATTGAGTTATTTTACGGTATTCGGAGGGTGTAAGGTCAAGTAGATATAAACCGTCGATTTAAATTTTTTGCTGTTGTTATGAGCCAATGCAGGAGTATGTGGGTTGCAAAGTCGTGGAAACTGATAGAAAATCCTACATGACCGTTTCCGTTCGCTGAGTCTCCTTTGTTGTAATTGCAAAATTGAAGCTTCCTCGGTAATGAATATAGCCATCCTTCATCCAATCTCTGTTCGAAATAAATATTTTGATTTCGCGATTTTCTTGTTACTTCAAAAATATTAATTATCAATCGATCAGATTGAGAGCCTTATTATTACATATTTTAACAACAACTTTTAATCTTACTTGAAAGCATTTGGATTTTCGCTTTGTACTACGTTACATATGCAAACGGAATATCAGTACATATGTTAGGAGTAATAAAATAACTTTCAATAGCATTGGAAGAAAAGTTTTGCTCTTCATAATTCTATATATAAAGAAATTCTTTACGATGGCATTCAGCTTCTTCAATAGCTTGTGGATAGAAGGTTCGCGAAGGGCACGTACAATCGAGCGCATGCAAGGATATTTTAACAGGTACAGCGCACCCAAATTTAAACATAAATTTTACTGAGCCCATAAACGCGCACCAGACAAGTTTCAATTTTAGAGTTTTGTGACGCTAGCAATACTAAGTCTCTAAAGCCTTATGATAGCGTACAATGTACAAGCTGGCCGTCTCTGAGGCACCTTTTCTTTAAAGGAAAAAAAGTAAATTTTGACACAGTAGTGGGCCTAATTGATTCTTTCCACATATATAGAAAAAACGGGAAATTGTTTCTGTAAATCTGTTTATGAGTAATGGACAAAAAACCTGGAAAACAGAAGTGTTTTTAGTAAACGTTTTACCGTACGTAGGCGTGGCCTTTCATTGATTTAGCCCATTTCTAATGCTAACCTAATGCATGAATTTCCGCTCTTTTTGGCAAAATTGAATTTGATATCTTAATATTTGTGGTCAGAAGAATTATTATATAAGAATAAGAATAAAGTAGAATATAAAGATGAATGGGAAGCTGCGTTGAAGATTGGGCTGAAAAGAAAAAGTTGAAAGATTACGATCGCCGTGCTAATGAGAAGTTGAAGACCTCATTGGGCATGCAGAATTGTTTAGAACGGAATGTTAAGGTGATAGTTCAATTTAATGAGAGCGTCCAAGGTCTTCAAAATTTTGGTGGAGATAATGGTTCACTCAACAGGGTGCTTGCTCAAAATCATCAAGTAAGTAACAGCGAGAATTGAGTTGAACCGATCTCTGCGTAGTAAACTAAATAGCATAACAGGGAAAGTTTGTGTTACTTTTGTGTTACTGACACTTATTCAGTCATACACTATGACTCTTGGTGGGATATGTGACCATGGCATGCGGCATGGTTCTTATTGTGGACATAGATATCAATTGTAAGACTCGTAATCGAATAACCTTTATTATTGCTCATTAACATGCAACGGTTAGTGTTTGTAATCTCTAGAATTCGCTGTTCTGAAGCTGGGCGGAGTTAGCACTTCCAAAAAACCGCATTGGCTTTCCAGTGATGTTAAAAGAGCTATTGGACTTCGCAGTGGGGCATATAAAATCTGGGAAAGTTTCCCTAATGCGGTTAATGGGTCCGTTTTTCATAAGTACAGAAATAGGGTTCATAATGTTAGTAGGCACATGAAATGACTTTACTTTAATACGAAGCTAGATGTCAATGTTTCTCCTAAAGCTCTTTGGAAGAATCTATAAGAAATTGGTGTTAGCAGGAGCACGATAGTGCTTTACCTTGGAACATTGAGTGATGACTTTTTGAAATCTAACGATGTAACAACCGTTCCGTTTTGCGAATGAGGGATTATGTATCGGCATGGCGAAGCTTTCCAATTTAGAGCCTTCTCCGAGGCGAAGTACGTCGGGCGGTGCATAGCATTAAACCAAATGCGGTTGGTCATTACATTATTGGAAGCAAGTTTAGTAAGCAGGTTCTCCCAAGCGTTATTACACCTTTGACTCATGCATTTAATCACATAATAACGACTTGCCCATTTCTCGACCGCTCGTAAGTAGCGGTGGTAACTCCTATTTGGAAAAAGGCGTCCTCGGTTCTTCCTAAAGAATTTTGCTTAATTAGCATTGCAAGCCTTGATAACCGCTCAGATTGGGTTACATTTGAATATCAATCGGGTTACAAGTCTGGGAATAGTTGCAATACGGCATTGCTTAAAGTTTTGCAAGATATTCGCCTGAGGTATGATAAGATGAATTTGAACGTTCTTCTTATGGTTGATTTCTCGAAGGCTCTTAATGCTATTGACCACTGCTTATTATTACAAAAGCTTGAATGTAATTATGGCTTCAGTTCGTCT
This sequence comes from Glossina morsitans morsitans, assembly GCA_001077435.1. NCBI lineage: Eukaryota > Metazoa > Arthropoda > Insecta > Diptera > Glossinidae > Glossina > Glossina morsitans. Next base: position 157,826 of record CCAG010009907.1, read on the forward strand.
GCGAATAATTTAACCAGGTCTTATTTGTAAAATCGGTATCAACGCGTGATTATCGGCGATTTCGCGTTATAATTAAGAACCATAATATCGCAAGGCTTCATTTCAGGTCCCTATCCTATTTGGGGTCATTATAAATTACTTAGTCGCATATTGTTATGATTGTAACATTTACTTTTACGTTGATGATGTACAAATTTACTCCTTGCGCCCATCAGGACTTGTTAATATAAAGTTAAATTCCATTAAAAGTGAAGCCAGTGTAATACGGGCTATGATTTGCATCCCTTCCGACTTGTTGAAGTAGTCGATGAGGATGTCGAGTTTATTAGTGCGGTCACGAATCTTGGTTTTCAACTCAACTGTCGCTTGAGGGCTTGAGGGAATATGCTTATTCATAATATTTTAAGAAGGCTATGGCTCTCTTCGTATTATGTTGCGGTCTTCGCAAAATTAAGATAAATTAAATGTCTTGTACTGCTCATATCGCATAGAGTGTATGCATAAGGTAAATTGCATTACGTTCGTCGTGAATAAATGTGCCAGATGCGTCCCCAATAAGCGGAGATGTGAAAAGATAATGCAGTTTTGGCTACAGATATCGTGTTCCGATTTTCCGACATATCTTAATATTAGAAGTTTGCTTTTCCTCCACAAGCTTATAAGGATCCGAACACCGAGATAATTACACGAGAAAATTCAGTTATATTCTTAGCTGGAGTAGATTTAAAGTAGCTGCCTTTATATAATCTATTTTTATATCGAATTATTGAAATGTTGTTTCCTATATTGTACAATGTTGTTATGTTATCTAAATTTCTATCTTTACTTCTCACGACTGTGCCGAAAGAGACGCTATAGTCTTACTGGCATATGAATTATTAAATATAGAAATGATTATCCTTATATAATTGAGTTGTTATTAATAATTACTGTTATTAATTAATAGAATAAATTAATCTGAACTAGAATTAAGAAAATGTTCAAGTTTTGATGGAAAAACGTGAAATATTTTACCTTGATGTATTGTTTGACTTTCGCTCGCGGCTCTTAAATACTCCATGACGCAAGACGGCAATGCGCCACATATATGTTTGAGAGACATCTTTTCAACTGTCTTCCATACCGACCTCTTAAATTTTCTCAGTTCTTGCTAATTGCTGTTGTAAAAAAAGCCCATGTTCAGGTTATAAGCACCGCAACTTATCAAAAAAATGCACTTTGTGGTCTCATTTGCGCTGGTACAAATATATTATTTTAGAATGAATGGTTTTTTAAAGTAAGGAGTAAATCGCTTGCGCTTCGGTGAGCGCTGCCATGACACATATTGGAATATTATTTTCTATTAAAACGAAGTAGTCTTTTTCGGGTATATGCCTCATCTAGTTCATCAAATTTCATTAAATTTTCTATTCCTTTCAATAAATCAGTGTATCATATTAATATCATCCATCGGATTCTTTTTAAAATGTGGTTACACTTCTTGTTTTCGATCAGCATCCAAAAATGTGGGATCTGCTCTTCTGAGGTGTTTACGTATATATTGATGACTTTGTAAATGATAACAAAAAATTTTATAAAATAATGCAAATTTTATTAATAGCAATATTTTCTTTGAACATATTTAAAATCCACTTCGAAATCTTCCGAATCAGTCGGTTAACAAACCCACAATTTACGGAAAATCCATCGAAATGTACATCCATTCGTATGTACAAAGGGCGTATCTATCGAATGGATAGTGTTAAACGTACCGAATTTTTTTAACTCGAACAGAGTAAAAACAGTTGGAAAGATTTACTATTGCTTGACTTGCTTCCGAAGAGCAAGTTGCAACATTTCGCTGTCATAGGTACTGGGCTCTAAGTGGTCTGTCAGAAATAAAATGTTTTCGGTCCAGCTGAGTTCTAAGTGAACGGCATCAGTTCGACTTTCTGGAACAGCAGCAGTTAACGCTTTCTATGTTGTGGACAATAGCCTTTCCGAATTTTTCGCTTTGGTTAGCTCAAAATTCCCCCTCAAATTTTATAATTGACGACTAATTTTAATGTTGACGGTATAATTTGTCATCACTCTGCACTTCCCAACTTATGATCTAACAAAAGTTATGGACGAGCAGATACAATATTAATGCAAAAGTAGATGCGGTTGGCCTTGTGAAGCAAAATAAAAGCAACGGTTCTCATTTATTATATATTCAAATTAGAGTGTCCAAAGGTCGCTCCAAGGTAGAAGTGTTTAACGTTTGCCAAATTGTTATGGAGGAGATATTGGCAACACCGTTTTGTTGTGGCGTTTCGTATCAAAGTAGAGTACATGAAAAATGTGCATGTTGTCACTAACTAATTATTTCTAGGCCGTGTCACTGTGTGGTTCTTCGAATGTACAAAAAATAATGTTTAATTTAGAGATGCATAATTTGCATTTAATTCAATATACGAGTAACAAAACCTGCCCATATTAAAGAAAGGAAGATCTTTCGAGAAGTGCTAAGACAATTTCTGATTAAATCATTTTAATTTTTTCATTTTAACAATCATCTGCTGCTAATATAATTCAAATAAAAAGTGTAAAATAATTTCACAAAATTACTCATATAAATACATGAACTCATACACAGCCACGGAAATGTAAGAAACGCAAACTTAAACCAAACGATTAATAAGAATGTATATAACCGAAGTATTTTCTGCTTACTGCCCAACATCGTTCAGCACTATTATGAGGAAAACATCCCTCTAGAAAACATACCTTCGCGATTTTTTTTTTCAATTTGTTGATTCATGTGTACAGGGTATGTTTTGAAGATGATCATATAACAAGAGCACGTGAAAAATATGGACGCAATTTCTAAATAAACTTTCTTCGGTTTTGATTTTTTTACACATTAAGTCAATTAGTAACGTTATTAAAAACTACAGTGACTAGAGGACTGCATTGGTCCTCAGAAAAAGGGGAACATTATTGTCAATTTAAATATTGCATAAAGTAAAAATAAGAGTTTTCCATTTAAACAGTCGTAGTCTTACACCAACTTAACTGACACCTATGTCATGGCGATAGTTTCACTTATTAATGAGATATGTTTGTTTACTTCGATCTAAAGTAGTTTTAGTTTCGCGAATAGTCAAAAGTCTATCTTGAGAAATGCGTCGTAGGCCCAAATGACGTTTTATAGTCGATTGTGTCAAAGGGTTCCCCCGTGAAACCAGCAAGTCCTCTAAATCGTTGATTTTGTAAGTGTGATGCTATTCGGCATTGGCTTTAATGCTTTCTCTCTGTCTTATATTAATCAAAAATGTGTCCTTTAAGCCGCCAGCTCTCGTCAGAGCGCCTTGCAAACCTTTTCAAAATTAAATGTCGTGTAAAAGCTTTGCCGTAATTTTCATTTTATTTACAAAATGGGAAAATTCACCCCTGCAAATGAAAGTAAATAAACGATCGCATTTTTTTTAAAGATCTTTTAATAAATCTCTATTTTTATTCTTATTGTGGAGTGTGTGCTATTTATGTGTCCGTGGCTGTATACAATGCATACGAGTAGATTTATATATACCGAAACACACGTTTATTCCTGTATATGTTCACATACGTTAATTTCTTTTCTATATTAACATTAGTCAGGGTATTTAGGTCATACATGACGTATGAATTATAATTGTGCACTGAAATTGTTTCATTTCGGAATCATATACTCACGGAGCACTATTGTGTAGTTTATATGCAAAAGTGTTTGAGTTACTGTGAGTATATAATTTTTCATTTTTACTTTTTATTATATTTGATCCCTCTAATGATGACGATGACGTGCATGTAAGCTTGTCTGTCTTTGGGTAGAAAGGCATGTGAAAAAGAAATTAGCAGGAAAAGTATTAAAAGAAATATATAAAAGGAGAATAATTAAATACTTAAAAATAGCAAGAAAGAAGTATCTTATATATTATAAATGCAAAAAATGAAGGGAGCGTTACCCTAAATTATTGAGCAGACAGGTACGAAAACTACGTACTTTTTGAGATTTGAGTTCGCATAAACGCGAGTTAATTTTTCCAAGAACCAAATTCCGAAAATTGTAAAACTAAACATTCATGATAGTTTACCTTCCTCATGTAGCTGCCGATTGTCGAAAAGACTAATAATAATTAGCAGAAAATGTAGCGAAAAAAGCGGTTAACATAAGAACGTTGTGATGATAGTTAGATACTGGTAACTTGTTTGCCAAAGAGTACATAAGCAGACTATTTACGGAAGGCAAAGTCAATTGAGTCAACAGAGTTGAATTGTAATATTCAACAGCACCAAAAGCATGTTAAATATAAGTTCTTGTAAATAATTTGCAAATAGACTATGTAATTCATTTGAATGGCATAGTTTGATCCCATGGTGGAACTTTCATAAATTGACTAATCATTAACTGTGTACTTTGGTAACACCAACATTTTACCCTTAGCCCTGCTGTTAACATTTATGAGAAGAAGCCAAGAAAACCAAAAATTCCATATGCTTGCATTTACACCATTGCCTGCATGGTGTTCCTCTATTACAACTTTGTTTTTTTATACCAAATTGATGTGTTTCCTCAACTTCTTGCACAAACTTTTGAACGGATAGAGATAGAGATAGAGTGGAAGAGTTGGGAGATTTCTTTAATATGCGTTTTATTTCAAAGTTTCAATTTTACGTGATTTCTTTTCATCTTATAATATTTGAAAGATTACTAGCAAATATGTAATATATTTATCTTCTTTTAATCTATTATATCGCCTATCGAGAGATCATGGAAGTTTAAATCTTTTCCAAAATTTCCTTTAATTTCGTGAAAACAGTTGCAGGAGTGACAATTCTTCTTTACATTTTACGTGAAGCTAAATTGCTATCATAATATTATACTGCTTTTGTTTGTTGTGGGTGGACTTAACAGATTCCCTGTCTTAAATTAATAAAACAGTATTAAGTATACGTACCGCATACGTACATCAAAAATCATTATATCGAAATAAATTATATTTGTGTGTTAAATTTTGTTGTCTAATTATGAAATCTGATTTTTAACTTGTTCGTATATAAGACAACTAATTGTGACCGAATACACGTTTTTGATAACGATTATTTTTGGAATGCGAGTTTGTATTACATAGTAACTGGGGTAGTGTTCTTATAAAAAGAAATTTTTGTTCTGAAAGTCCAATCATAAGGCCACTAATAAAATTCGATAACCGACTTCCACGTTGACAAATGTTCAAAGTCAAGAAAATTTTCCTTTGGATCGATATACATAGTCGAATACACAATACATAGTGGTCTGTCTCATAGTGGTCTGCTTTCGAAATTTCGTAGTAAGGTATCACAGCGTACAATATTCCCCATATTAAAGTATATATTATAGTGTTCATTTAAAGGTGGATTATGTTTTAGAAAAATTTCTAATCTGGTTTCCAGCTAAAAATTGCAAAATTAAGCTTAATACTTACTTTCATCAAAAATGCTTCTAAATTATACACATGTTGTAGGTACCATAAAATATATTTTTTCGCCGTGCACTACATGCCGCGCTATACGTTTGGGGTTGCAAACACTATTGCCATCTAAAAAAATCAGATATGGCCTTACGTTTTTCTTCTTTCGTTCTGTTGAGGTAAGTACAAGTACTTAGTTAAAATTAGCAGCCCGTTGAATTTCGCGCCATTAGCACAATATTGAAAATTTCGAATCTAAATTTTAGAGTTATTTCTACTATTATACTATACCCTTCCTTCGTGTATTTTATGCTAACTATCTAAATCATCTTCTCTTTTGCTCAGTATATGGCGCTCCCCGGATACGTTATGCTGCGGGGGCTTGTGTGTGTAAAACTTCATGCATATTGTAATTTAGCAATTGTTCACATATGGTGATGTATTTAGGCTTTAAAGATAGTGCTGCTATAAATCTATCTATCACAATGACCCAGAATATACCGTATTTAAGAGCGTTAAATGAAAAGACAGTTTAGAAAAAGCGAATACACTAATAACACTAGAACTACCGCCGTTTACGTTTACATATTTCTACTAAAATGAGTCAATGTGTGACCCATTATCTCTCGAACTGCCTACGTCGCGAAATTGAAAATAAAAGGCTGAAATTTAGCACAAACACTCCTTGATCGGTTAAGAACCTATGGTTAAAAAATGGCTGTTATTTATATACGTACACGCCTAGAATAGGTTGGCAACTGAAACAACTTCAAAAAATGCTTTTTGTTGTATATCTCCTTTTATTTCTTTTAACTCCGTACTTTCTCACTGCAAATTTTGGGCAAGGCCCAAAAGGCCCAAAATTTTAGCAATTATTTTCTTTACATTTTTTAGGGAAGCAATAAAGTAGCATATTCGCAAAGATGAAGGTATTGTACTGGTTGTACTGTAGGCATGTGCTTTAATTGATTTGGTCTAATTTAAACTTGCATGCGGGAACTTGCAATCTCGCCGCCAAATTTTAAGCAGACATAGAGAGGGTTCGAGTTATGCTTCACGCCGTTTGAAAAAATCATGTTTCAAGAGAATCGCATCTAAAGTTTCAAGTACTATACAATTATGTTCAAAACAACAGTTTTTTTTAATTTAAAATTTAAAATTTTGCTATGCCTACAAATGTCTTTTGATGTCATGCTTGACTATTTAATGGATAATACGAAAAAGTTGATTTTTTGAAAAATTTACGGTGTCCTTATCTTCTAACCTAAGGACGACGGCGATTTCAGAAAACAGCTTGCTAAACTGGTGTAATTTCAGAGCGAGCTTTCAAGGATTTTGATTACGTTCTATTAACGATTAACGATAACACGTGTTATGGGACAGAAAATGATTTTTTGCAGAAGTATCTATTTGCCAACATCTGAGAACTGCAATTCATTTTGAATCTTCAAATTTAGTTCAAGCAGTAGCAAGGCCGCTCCCAGCAATTTAAGCAATCTTTCTTTTGTTTTGGAAATCTTATGCGCTTGCAATATATATGTTTACATACTTACGTTTGTATTGCATAGTGTTTTCTTCATTTATTTGCTATTGTCTAAATTTTCAATTTCTCTATGCATTATTATGTCATTTCATAAATTAAATATTTTCATCAAAAACACTAAATTACATACGACTTTGTATGGGTGCAGCCAATGGGTGAAAAAAATTGAATGGTATTCCCTGTCATCTTATTCGTCGGTCATGGCCATATCCAAAAATATTGTATTTGCACATTAATTTTAAAACGAGTTCAATAGACTGATTAAGTGCAATATATTTCGTCAGGGGTTAGTAAATCTAATAGGGTTGGTCTCGAAAACTCACCGGAAATATAAAAGAGTATCATAGGAAATTATGTAGGGTGATTATCTTTTATCGTTAGGAACTATTTTGCATCTCATTTAGTTTATTTTAAAAGTAAATTTTTTAAGTTATTTGCGTCCTTCTCACTACTAGAAATGTAGGTATCTTTTAATTGCTAACATCCTTCGGAAGTTCTTTTTCAAATTGGAAGCTGTTTCTATTTTTAACTTAATTTCTTTTCAATTTGCTATATGTTCGTGATTTTGCATTAATTCATCAGCAGAAACAAACACAAACTAATAGCAATTTTAAATAATTTCGATTCAAAATTTAATTGTTAAAGAAACGAACAAAAAAATATAATCATTATTGAAATAACTCAAACTATTTTTAGTGTAATTAACTTCACTCGTTCCGTTAGCTTTTTCTAGAAGAGGATCTATACGGAATCGCGTTCTTATTCTTGTACACAATCACTTTTGATTAATGTCAATGACTTTCTGTTCTCAACGAAAGCATTGAAAAATCCTCAACGCAATGAAATGTAAACAAAAACGGAAAACTTTCTCTTTGTTTTTCTTTTTTGGTTTCTGTGTTGTAAACGACTTCTCACACTTTCCGTTAAAGTAATAACATAAAAAAAGTTTGATTACATGTTAGTCATTGGTAACAACAATAATCACAAAAGACCATCATAACATGTGTATGCACGACGAGGAGAAAAAAGGAGAGACACAGGAAGCGCGCGCTTGTCTACATTTGAACAAATTATAGATAGATTTGTAAGAGTTTTAAAACGGAACCGCGCTAACAAAAAAAAAAAAGTAAAAAAAAAAAAAAAAAAAACTGAATAAAAATAAAAAAGTACTGGCTTAGTAACAAGACAATAACAACAAAACGATACAAATCGCTTTAATGGTGAAGAGTATTAAAAATAGCAACAAGATATGAAAATGTAACTAAGTAAATTTTTAAATGAGCGAATAGTTCAAATTGTTGAGCATAAGAGAGTGGCCGAGAATGCTCAGAGAAGCTGACCTCTACAACTCGCATAATCTCCCTTATAAAAAAAATAATATAAAATCACACGAGGCCTCTTACCAAAGCACGAAGAGATTTGCTTATTTATACACATATGTACGCAAGTAGTACTTTCTCCGAAACGAAAATTAAAAAAAAATTGAAAATTTAGGTGATTTTCAAAGAGAATTAAAACAATACATTCACAAGTTATATATAATATATAATGGAACAGGAGTGAGAACCATCAAAGATATAAATCATATAACGTCGAGGTGGGGATCAATTAATCAACTATTTTCCTTATTTATAAATTCAAAAATAATAAAATTTATATTATTTTTAAATTTATATAATATTTAAAAAAATTTTTCAGGTTTTGAGAAATGAGGCGGTTTCCGCTGGTTTTCGGAAATCGGAATCGGAAAACTATTTATTGAGGGATTCTCCCCAGACATACTCTTATTGAATAAGATAATTGCTTTTTTAATTTCTGTGCATTAAAAAGCTTTAAAGACCGTCGGTTTATCTTGATAGCGCCAAGTCGGGCTTGTATATCATTCTATTTAAGAACGTGTTTGCTTTACTAAAATTAGTTTACCAACGTGCACCGGGGTATTGGGTACAAAAAATTACAACAAATAAGCAAAAAACAAGCAAACCATGCAAAATAAAAAACAAAGGAATTTACACACAGCAACAGTAACAATAACGAAATCGCCGAAATAAAAAAGTAAAGAAACACAATAAACGTTTTTTTTTTTTACTGACCACTAGACTGGTTTTTATTGACTTTTTCTTCATTGTTTCTGATAAATTTTGTCTTATTTATGCCGACAAAACCTAACCAAGTTATAGCCATCCGATCGTTTTACGTCTTACTTCGCATGCACATGCCGGCATATTTATTAAAATAATTATAAGCAGCTCACAATAATTCATCTCTCGTGTCGCCTTTCTTCTCCTACCCTTAAAAAAACATGCAAAAAGGACGAAAACAACAATGACAGTTGTATTGTAATTCAAAAATTACTTTATTTTCGAATCTTTTTTTTTTTTTTTTTTTCAATTTTCAATTTTAGTTTGTTTTTAATTCTGTGGTCATCGCCGGAGAATAAAGGTATACTAGTGTTTTCATTTCGTTGGTAACATTGAAAAAAGCGTGTTAAAAACATATCTGCATGCCAATATAAATTTGCTATGTTTATTTAGCCGCCCGAGGAATTGCAGTTGAAATTTTTAGTCTAGCAATTAAGATTTCAGTTGGTTTATAAGGCTTCTATCCCCGCATGAAAAACATTTGCATTTATTAATTAAAAGTTTGTTTCATATGAACGAAAAGGTTTCAAAGGCCCGTTGACATTCAGTTTTATTTATGTTTGCTTCATTATGTGGATATTCAAAATTTTGTTGTTGTTATAAAATTATTTTTAGATCCGATAGTCTCGTGAAACAAGTATTTCAAAAATCATAGAAGGTACTCTTGATCAATATAGCATGATCTGTGATCATCGCAATTGCGTATCCTTTTTTTGTTTAAGACTTTCACCTGCAATACAAACCGATTTTTGATATGCTGGATTGTCAGATTCAATCGCCAAACTTACGGCTTCGAATAACGAATCACAGTCGATCTATAGAAATATGAACAATACACAACCGCCATCCTCAAAATAAGTAATTTTGATTTAATCAATTCTTCATTTATCCCAAGTTGCTTCGGCTTCGCGGTCAATCAACATCATCAAGAAATTACTTGAGTCGGTTTATACTGACCGACGATTTACGTAATTTCACCTCGTGTTGTTATTCTCAATACATTGCAATGGTATGAAACAAAAGACACGAATATTCTAATCTTTATTCGAAACAACAGTTTGTTTCATATTACAACGTAAACGTAACCTTTAATGGTTAGTCGGTATAATTTCACAAAATCATACTAGCGCCAACAAACGTAGGAAACAATTCTGACAGGTTTACCTTAGCAATAGCGAATATTCGTTAAACTGACTTTTGCATGTGAAGGTATTATCTTTATACTTTACGTAGTTGAATATTCATAGCATCCCGTTAAGGGGAATTACGTGGCTGTAATACCTTATTAATTGTCCCAATCAAATGTAATTCTCATTAGAGAATGTTATCAATAACCACCGACGCATTTGAACCAAAAAATGGGGGGGAAAATTCGAAAAGATATAACACTGTGACTTTTCAAAATGTTGATGGCCGTACGGTAAGTTTCGCCCAGAAAATAGTAGGATCGTACTTGAATCTGTTATCATTTCTGATGTGTTTACTAGATGTTATTCTTTCTGAATATGATGTCAAACGATGATATATTATTTATACAAACGCAGTTTCGTTTCTTATGACGATCTCCAAAAAATGAAAGTTTGCGTAAATAGCCTTGCAATTGTAGTTGTCCTTCTGGCACAGAATTCATATATTGTCTAAAAATTAGAAAACTGTGTAGTTAGTGATGGATCATACTTTCAATTTGAATAAAATATAATATGTTCTATTATGGTCCGGAAATTAAAAAATTTTTTTGCCAAAGAAAATCGATCAGTGTTAATTTTTGCACTGTGGCGTCTATTATATAACTGCGCACATACCGCTCACAACAATCCTGTATAGCGATAGGTTTTAAACATTTGAAATCTTGTAATTTTTTTCGTTTTTCATTCCCAACCGCTTAATACGCTTGGACGCGAAATTTAGTATGTTAGCGAAAAATGGCTATAAAAAACAGCCAAATTCGAAACTCTAGTGCGGCCAAACTAGAAAGTGTGACCTATATTCACCTATATTACGTTAATTTACATAAAAATACCTTTTGAATATAAAATATTCCGCGATCGACCGCGATTTATTTATTTAAAGATAACTCCACTTTTCACTTAATAATAATAACAATGTGTACGTTTATTGTTCGAAGGAGTATCTTATGGAGCCGGTGATTGACTGTGGACAGTGGATAGGCTATCAGAAACGTTTGCAAAGGCCCCGAGACCGATAAAATGTCAAATAATTAATGAAAGGATTATACCTTTTACGGTAAACATAGAGACTAAACAGTCTAACAAATCCAAACCAAAAATAAGAGTTCCCAATCTTTGATTAAAGCTTTTAAATTGGGTACATTTCGAAGTTTGAGGTGTAGCAAAAATCTGCAAACATTAGCCGACAATATATGGTGTCGTTGGAGGTACTGCGTTGCGACCATGTGAATCCTTAGAGAGCAAAAAGCATAAACTATTTTTTGATGATCTTTTGACATCGATTCTACTAATAAAACACCTGTAACGTATATCTAGATCTGCCGCAGAGAAGCTAAAAAATTGACTCTATGCGAACAGTTGGGAAGTTTTCCGGAAATGAAGGAATATAGCGCATACTCTTATTCGTCACATGAAACGAGTCTATTTTTCTAGGACAGTAGACACCCATCTTTCAACTTAAGTATTTAGGAAATATATATAAGAAATTTTTGTCAAAAAGAGTCAGGCAGTGTGTGATGCTAACCTCCTCACCTCTTATTTTGTAAAACCTGCTTGCAATTCTAGCAATTGATCTCTACATAAAAATGAAGAGAAAGTATATTAGCAGAGTTAAGCTTGTCAATTCAGAGTCCTCATAACGAGCGAGATATAGCAGGTCGTGTTTTGTATAAAATCTGAGGTTGTTGGCGATTGCAATATTAGTATTAAATTTGTAAGCGGACTCGTGTGCTCTTCTTGTTCTAGGTCCTGTTTCACAAAATAGTGATTATAATCCCTGTAGGGAAAAGATCTACACCAACTTCTCTAAAAGACTTTCGCTTGTATTGTAAGTTGTATTTCTGGTTGCAGGATTAGCGCTAGGACGGTTAAGGTTCTTAAGGAGATGCATCCCGAGTATGCTACCATAAAACTTGGATTATTAATATTGAACAATTGCGTCCTACGATCCAAGTCTTTGTTGAATCGTTGGATCAAGTCCTCTATAAGCCCGCACGAACATGAAAGGTAGATTTGTGCATCATTACCACATAATAAATGAATGTTGCAGTTATGACAGTATGCAGTTATAGCTATATTATTTATGAAGATGTTAAACACTATAAGCCTTATTTTGAATGAAGAATTGCCAACCATCAGGTGTTAGTAAAATGTGTAAGGTCAAATTTAAATTTGCACAGACTCAAAATAAAGCCGTTAGCAGAGACATGTTAACTCAATAGCAGCGTTCTGCTGAACGAAGTCGCGCAAGAATTTAAACCGAAGTGTACTTAAAATAGGACTATTTAAAAATTTTATCTAAAACTATAAACAAAAACTGGTCTTTAAATATGATATAAGAAAATTTTCGTGTCATGTGAAATATGATGAAATGAAAAGGTGAAAATTTACTTAACTATTGTGACTAAACCGAATACTGCAAATAAGTGAAACTAGTACTGCTTTAATCCTTGATCAATAACCTTTCGAGTGATTTGCAGGTTGTACTCAGTTTTTCTCGGAAAAATTTTGTTATAGGACTTTGAAAATTTTTCTTGTATAGAAAAGTATAGCAACAATGCTTGGAAGATGACTGCGGCCAAATTAAGTATTGCGAAAACATGCAACTAGAATCCTGCGAATCCTTGATCAATAATAAAATGGTTCCTACATTAGTCCACATTGAGAAAATTTTCTTATTCTCGTAAAGATTTTTTCCGAATAAAACTAAACATAGTCTGCACATCGTTGGTTAGATTATTGATCGAGGATTCACGAAATGCGAGTTTCATTCAATCTTATACTTGGCGTAGTAAGAAAAATTTTCGTTGTCAAACTTTAACTAATTGACATAAATTTGTGTTTTGTGGCTCTCCCAATTATATGTACTTGCACGCCAAGATATTTATATAAGAAAATTTAATTTGGGAATTTGTTCCTACCAAACCTCAATATTAATGCAATTGTCAGCCCGAACAACTTTTGAGTCGCAGTTAAGACTTTTTATAATTAATGAATATAATTTTGTAATTAAATTTCAGTTTTTTAGCGTGCTATTTACTTAGGTTATCCTTACTTATACTTTTCATATCTAATTGCGCCAAAAGAGTCTCTACTCCATAGATTTACTGGTATGTTATATAATTAATAAAAATTATTAATATAATTTCGTTATAAATAAGACAAACTGCAATTGAAATACGGTACTTACGTCAATGCTCGTCCTGTTGTCGAAGTAAGTTCTGGGTGCTTACAAGCACCTCGGACGTCCATAATGCTTTTCGATAAATGTTGGTTTTAGAAAATAAAGAGCGGTGACCACTCGCTCTAATTGGTCGAGTTTTTGAAAAAAGAACTTCTTATGTAACAGAAAAAGTGAATTCTTGCGAAAAAGCACGCCTTAACATGCTTCTTGCCAGAGACATTAGGCAAAGTACTGCGGAGCATTCATTCATGGCATGTAACATCGTTACTGTAGATTGTTTCAATAAATTTTCCGTCAACATGAAAGACCTAAACATGCTACTACTTGAAAATAAAATTATTTTTTCTAATGTCATTAAACATTGAGTACCTACTTTTCCAACAATATGTTTAATAAATAATTATCAAAAACTTAAAACCAGATTTTAACTGAGTTGATGCTTACCCAGGAATTTTCTGTTTCTTACTTCGAAATTAATATAAAAATATTAAATAATCTTAAATTTTCCCTTATCTTTTCAGATTATGTTAATTGTATAAAAGGAACATTTGACGAATCACCAAATCTACATCCAAAATTTAAAGAAGACCCCATAAAATATTCTATCATTTTTAAATAAATCGTAAAAGTTTTAATAATATATTCTCAAATTTCGAAATGCAATAATACTAAGAAAAATTGATCAAGAAAACACAAATTAGAGGTAAAAAAGACTTAAGAAAAAGTGTGTGTTCATTAGGAAAAAAGTTTAAAAAAATATATAAATATATAATTAAACGGAAAGAAAAATATTAATTAAAAAATCGTAAAGTATCTATTACATAAGTAGTAATAGCAGCAAGTACGGAAGTCTTCAGATATTTGAATTTCAGTTTACTACGAAATCAAATCACGACAAGTAAAACGTTTGCAGGTTTGTGCTAATTAAACCAAAAAAAAAAAAAAAAAAAAAAAAATTATACAAGTAATAATAAATAACTAATAAAAAAGGTTTTCTCTTGGGAAAGCTAAATAAACACATTTTTATGTATAGAATCGAGGATACTAGCAGTGCCGCAATGGATAAAGCTAAACAAAAAAGTAAGTCCATTACTGCGAACATTTTTTAAATTTTCCTTTAAGTTTTTTGTAATCCAAATTACTTTTATGCTTTTGGTACAAAGAACACTCAAGCCGCAAAGATTGCTGTTATCCATGTACTTTCGTGTTAATAAAGCATTATAAATTATCTTTGAAACACCTTAGGATAAATATGTTTAGTGACCACGAAATAATCTTCGCCATAATCAACAAAACCACGTAACTTTGGTCGAAAACGCCAGAATGAAAGGCAAGGTAACAAAACTATATTCGTGTCAGACTGAATCTTCGACACCCGTCACGGTTAAGGAGCACAAAGGACTGCAAACTATTGTGGGCGTGTCATTCTGGTCGTCTTTACTAATCATCTTAGCTTTTAAACTAAAGCTGCACACAACCCTGGTTACGTCTCACCAAGCCGTATATTATGTTTATTTGCTACGGAGGCGTTTGGTTGGGTGATTAACTTTTCAACTATTTTAATCAGGTCTTTGAGCAAACTTTTGTGGAGGTTTTAGGTGAAATTGTTGGCCGTGTATACCATGGAAGTGATACCAGTTGTGCCTGGAAAAATGTATAGAATTTCTACAATCAAGAACTAGAAACTAAAAAACTCTCTCTAAAGTATTCATTTATTAGCATTTTCATTTAAATGGCTTTGTGATCATGGATCTGCGTCTAACAATAGGTATGAATAATATTAAAATTGAGCTGAAGCACAGTCTTTGTCGTCAAGTTTGCAATTTTTTGCGGCATGAGATGGATCCTGTTTACATCAGTTGTATTGAGCAGAAAGTTTTGCTTAACCAGATATTTAGCAAACACAATGAACTCATATCAATATTTAGTAGTTTATTTGCATAAAACGTATCTAGGACATGGTTCGAAGAGTGAAGATTTTAGTAGTAGTGACAGCATGTAGTCGTGGGAATAGTCTGTGACAAGAAAACAAGAGACTAACTTGTGCCCAATTTAACTAAAAAAGATGCTTGCAAAGAAATTGACGGCGTCTGAGCTCATATTTTTCCGCTCTCATTTTATGGATTTATTCTTAAAAGTACCTAATCTTTTTCAGGCAGTTAGTTATTTCTGTTTCTTTACATAAAAAAACCTACGAAGTCAAATGTTTAATCATAACAGTCCGTTCCGCTAGGCTAATAAACTCAACTCAGTGATAAAATTAGATTTTCTTCTTCTTCATTTCCTTTTCTCTAGCGCTTTTGTTTCAGGATTTAGCTTGAAATAGAAATCAAATTTTTGTTTATAGCGTGGGAGTATCTTAAGAAATGTGGCTAATATATGTACTGTTTGGCTTTTACTGCATTTCTTAGATGTTTTTAGAAAAAAATTCGTTTTCAAATTATTCGATTTTTATATCTTACGCGTCTGTAATAATTTGCTTCCGCATATGTGTTGATGTGTGTTTGCGAGTGTGTTGTACGGTATAGAATATCGAAGCTATTGTTTTTGACTAGGATGCGTTTATTTTTTCGACGTTAGTCAATAAGATTTTCAATGTTAGTTGTTTTATCTTTTTTTGTTTACTTTTCCCCGGTGTTGCGGGATGATGATGACTTAATTTATATCAATGAGACTAATGTGCAATGAAATGTTTCCCTACATGAAAGGAGGAGAAGGAGGGATCCTTAATTAATAAAAAAAAACATCTGCGTTAGACAATAAAAACAACATTTTATGGGAGGTAGAAAATCGTTTGCATGTGCTATTGTATTCAATTTCTTTAATTAATTTAAAGCATTACCAAATTTTATCTACATCTAATTGAGCGTCATTTAATTTGATGCACTAAAAATTTGAATTAGTTTTATTTTTGGCATGCTGTTTCAAACGAACATACACGAACAGAAAAACAATCAACTTGGTGGTCTCAGTAATGTGCTCTCCAATTACAGGGCAAATTTGAGGTGGAAGAGGATATGAAGGCTTTTCGTCGTCAGAGAACGTTTGGCTGTAAGATGGCATTTCCAAATTTTTGGCAATTAGCCAAAAAAATAGTGTCTTATTACGACAACCAAAAATCTAAATCCCCATTAAAAATTGTTAAACGTGGACAGGACTATTCACCATTTGGTTAAATTTTCATTTATCTAATACTTTTCAAATATTGCGACTTTCAATTATGGTATTCAATTTCTGGTCGCTAAAAACTCTTTTTTTTTATCCAAATTCAGCGAAGGATTATAAAAGTTAATCGAAACCTGCATTTTACAGGAGGTATGTGGAAAGAGTCAAATATTTCTATATATATAAACCAAAAATTAAAAATCGAACTTTTGAGATTTGACTTGTTGATGTGTGCCCATCTAACTCTTTCTCGAAAAACACTATCCATGAGATATCCTACGCCACGTTGCCTAGTAGAATTATTCATCCATTTTCGTGATAATAAACGAAAAATTATACATTATTATATTTTCATATAAACATGTACATTTCATTAAAGCCCCCATATTGAAGGATTCCCAAAACCCAACCTGACGTTACCTAAATTTAGCAAACTTAATTTACTTGGCAAAGGTTTTATTATTTTTCCGTCATAAAAGACTACAAATTGGACTTTGTCATGATATAAGAGCTTGCTTTCACGAGAACTGTTTCGTATAATGGGATATAAAAAATAGACCTATGTGGTCCATCGGTTAATATTTATGCTAAATTATTGGTATGGGACAATTTTCATTGTAAAAATTAAACCTCTTCTAAAGCGCTTGCTAGCTATGTGGCTCAACAAATAGATCCATGTGGGTACTGCTTGGTTTACTTCATTTTGGTGTCAACTTACTATTATGGGCAAATCGTCATCATAAAATATTGAAAATTAGGCTTTTTCGCATAGAACAGTTTAGATTTCATGAGAATCCTTAATTGCCTTGACGACCAAAAATAATGGTCCGAATTCGGTAAGGTTGATTTGTATGTCAAATTGCTGTTTTGAATTAATTTTTACACTGCAATATTGAAAATTATACATTTTTACCATATACACAATCACTTTTCATGCGAACGTTTGTAGGAAGGAGAATCCAAAAAACCGCCCGATCTGATGCAAATGTTTGAGACAGCAATTTAGAATATCGAAATAAAACTACTCAGCGATTTTGGTTGAGAAGTTTTGAAAGTTGCAGTTTTTTCATGCGATTTTTATATGGAGTGGTCGAAAAACCAAGCCATTTTCAATAGCGTTCGTCCTTGGCCCAAAACGCGTTGGCGTAGCAAATTTGATCAAAACGTCTTAAAAATTCATAAAAGTTCAACACAACAAAAAAAAAAAAAACACGAACAGACGGAGAGACAAACCTAGACCGATTTGAAAAGCAGTTCTGAGTCAATTGATCGGCGTAATAAAAAGTGTGTGCATCTTAAGTCCTTCAAAACTTGCTGGGTGTTACCCTCGTACAAGTAGGTTAGGGTATAATTACGATTTATACGGCTTTTAAAGAAAGAATGGACTTGACGCGGGATCCTTCCCGCGAGAACTAAGGCCGTTGATAAAAATAATACAGTCAGATTGTTTAGCACCTGACCTGATAAAATTGTGGTAAGATATAATTGAAAAAACACGTATGTGAGAGGAAACGTTCCAAGTGTGAATAGTTACGTATCAATTTTGATTATTTCTTCGAATTTTTGTAGCGACTAATGCCGCTAAAGCTAAAACAATTTAAAATCTCATGTAGACGAAGACCATATGAACATTTAATGCAATTCGATGAGATAAATCGTAAATATCTCTGGTGGGGGATACAAGAAAAATGGATTTAAATAAATAAATGATGTACAAACGTTTAAAATATGAAGAAATGTAGAAAAAGACTAAATTAAATAGCAATAAAATGTCACACATGCTATTACTTGACGCACCAAAGTGAAATCGATTAGAATCGCAACTATGCGCACATTCTACAAAGCGAACATTAATAAAAATACGTATCACAGCTGGGGGAGCGAAAACGGAAATTTGCAAAAAAAAAAAACAAATACTGAAGAAAAATCGTACGACAATCGAAAAGTAAAGAAGAAGAAGTCATGTGTTTTTCGCTAACTGAGAAGAGACTACAAAGCAACTTCTTCGTAATAATGACATAAAAACAGATTCGAAGCGAATTTTTCAATGCTCACCAAAACACTTGTAATACTTTTGATGCTTTTTCTTGCAGCGCCGTTTTGTGCTGAGGAGCGGAAAATTTTGATAAAAATGTTTTATCAAAATGTTCGTAACCCGGGGTACTTTAGGGGTTTTTTTTTCTAATTTCAAAATATATTCGTCTCTTTTGAAAAAGTTAATATTTTCAAAGTTATA
This sequence comes from Glossina morsitans morsitans, assembly GCA_001077435.1. Classification (NCBI taxonomy): domain Eukaryota; kingdom Metazoa; phylum Arthropoda; class Insecta; order Diptera; family Glossinidae; genus Glossina; species Glossina morsitans. The sequence goes on from CCAG010009907.1 coordinate 176,735, forward strand.
GACTATAGAATGGATAATAGATAATATAGAATAATAGAATAATAGAATAATAGAATAATAGAATAATAGAATAAT